>JAKGGE010001485.1:0-92500 GCA_023748175.1 Hoolock leuconedys | reverse complement strand
GATACTAGGAGGTGGGGATCATGGGGTCACCTTAGATTCTGTTCCCCACAGGATTCCTTCTCATTCTGGGCTACTGTGAGTATTCGTGTATGTATAAGTGTTTGCGAGGACATATTCATTTTCTTGGGAAATAACCTGTAAGTGGAATGGTAGGGTCATATAGTAAGTATGTTTAGCTTTGTAAGAAACTGTCTAAATTGTCTAAATGTTTTTAGCCATTCTGGTGAGTGTGTGTAGTGTTATTTATTTGTGTGTGTGTGTGTGTGTGTGTGTGTGTGTGTGTGTGTGTGTGTGTGTGTGTGTGTGTGTGTGTGTGTGTGTGTGTGTGTGTGTGTGTGTTTTTTTTTTTTTGTATTTTAGTAGAGATGGGGTTTCACTGTGTTGGTCAGGCTGGTCTCCAACTCCTGACCTCAGGTGATCCATCTGCCTTGGCCTCCCAATGTGTTGGGATTCCAGGCGTAAGCCACTGCGCCTGACCATGAATTACTTTTTACCACTGAGTGGTATGGATGGCTATACCTCAATTTGTTGATCTGTTCACCAGTTGATGACATTGGTAGTAGTTTTTGATTCCTGCATAACAGTATTACCACAAATTTAGCTGCTTAGCACAGCACACATTGATTATCTCGTGGTTTCTGTGGGTCAGGAGTCAGGAAACTGCTGGGCTGAGTCTCACCAGGCTACTATTGAGAAATCTGTCAGGACTGTGGTCACACACAAGGCTTGACTGGGGAGGGGTCTGCTTCCTGGCTTGTGTGGTTGTTGGTGGCATTCAGTTCCTTATGGACCATGAGACTGGAGACTTTAGTTTGTTACTGTCAGCCAATGGCTGCCCTCAGTTTCTTGCCAAATGAGTCTTCCCACTTGCCTCCTCAAAGCCAGCAAAAGAGAGAGTCTCTTAGTAAAATGGACATTACCACCATGTATCTTACCCAAATTAATGCAATCACGTACATGCTGTCACCTTTGCCATATTCTGTTGGCCAGAAGCAAGTAACAGATCCTGCCCACGTTTGAGGAGAAAGAACAGCACAGGGGCGTGGATACTAGGAGGTGGGGATCATGGGGTCACCTTAGATTCTGTTCCCCACAGGATTCCTTCTCATTCTGGGCTACTGTGAGTATTCGTGTATGTATAAGTGTTTGCGAGGACATATTCATTTTCTTGGGAAATAACCTGTAAGTGGAATGGTAGGGTCATATAGTAAGTATGTTTAGCTTTGTAAGAAACTGTCTAAATTGTCTAAATGTTTTTAGCCATTCTGGTGAGTGTGTGTAGTGTTATTTATTTGTGTGTGTGTGTGTGTTTTTTTTTTTTTTTTTTTTTTTTAAGAGACAGCATGTTTCTTTATCTTTGTCGCCCAAGCTGGAGTGCAGGTGGTGCAGTCATACATAGCTCACTGTAATCTCCAAGTCCTGGGCTCAAGTGATCCTCCAGCCTCAGCCTCCTGAGTAGCTAAGACTCAGGTGCATGCTACCATGCCCAGCTAATTATTTTTTGAATTTTTGTAGAGATGGGGTTTCACCATGTTGGCCAGGCTGGTCTTGAACTCCTGACCCTGTGATCTGCCTGCCTTGGCCTCCCAAAGTGCTGGAAATACAGGCATGAACCACAGGGCCAAGCCTAAATATTTTTTGTTTTTAGGATGCTGTTATATTTATGGATTTTATTTTTTAATTATTCAATGCTACTATGTAGAAATAAAATTGAATTTTGTATATTGGCTTTCTATCTGCAAAACTTGTTAACTTAATTTTTTTTTCTTTTTGAGACAGAGTCTTGCTCTGTCACCCAGGCTGGAGTGCAGTGGCGTGATCTTGGCTCACTGGAACCTCTGCCTCCGGGGTTCAAGCGATTCCCCTGCCTCAGCCTCCTAAGTAGCTAAGACTCAGGTGCATGCTACCATGCCCAGCTAATTTTTTTTTTTTTTTTTTTTGTATTTTTAGTAGAGAGGGGGTTTCACCATGTTGGCCAGGCTGGTCTTGAACTCCTGACCTTGTAATCAGTCTACCTCTGCCTCCTCCTCCCAAAGTGCTGGGATTACAGGTGTGAGCCACCGCGCCCAGCCTCTAGTAGCTTTTTTGTACATTCCTTGTGATTTCTTTATAGACGATGATATCGTCTGCAAATAAAGACAGCTTTACTTCTTACCTTCCCATTAATATGCTTTTAATTTTTCTTGCTTTATTGCACTGTCTAGGACTTTGAGTGCAATGTTAAAAGAAACAGTGGAAGTGGATGTCCTTGCTTTGTTCCCAATTTCGGGGGAAATATTTTTAGTCTTCTACAGTTAAGTGTTAGCTATTGGTATTTTGTAATAGGTGCCTTTGTCAAGTTGAAGAAATTCAACTTTCATTTTTAGTTTGCTGAGTTTTTTTTTTTTTTTTTTAAATCATTTGTGTTTTGAGGCGAGGCACAGTGGCTCATGCCTGTAATCCCAGCACTTTGGGAGGATGAAGCAGGAGGACTGCTTGAGGCCAGGAGTTCGAGACCAGCCTGGGCAACATAGTGAGGCCCTGTCTCTATACAAATTTTTAAAAAATGGGTCTGACGTGGTGACACATACCTGGAGTCCTAGCTACTTGGGAGGCTGAGGCGGGAGGATGACTTGAGCCCTGGAGTTCCAGGTTACGGTGAGCTATGTCACACCACTGCACTACAGGCACTACAGGCTGGCTAAAAGAGGGAGACTCTCTCTTTTTTTTTTTTTGAGACAGAGTCTTGCTCTGTCACCCAGGCTGGAGTGCAGTGGCGCGATCTCAGCTCACTGCAACCTCTGCCTCCTGGGTTCAAGCGATTCTTCTGCCTCAGCCTCCCGAGTAGCTGGGATTACAGGCATGTGTTACCACGCCTGGCTAATTTTTTTGTGTTTTTAGTAGAGATGGGGTTTCACCATCTTGGCCAGGCTGGTCTTGAACTCCTGACCCTGTGATCTGCCTGCCTTGGCCTCCGAAAGTGCTGGGATTACAGGCGTGAGCCATCGCGCCCGGCCTGAGACTCTGTCTCTTAAAAAAAAAAAATTATTTTTGAATGTTGTCAGGTGCTCTTTTTTGTCTCTATTGAGTTGATCCTTTTGTTTTCTTCCTTTCTTTTATTAATATGGTGATTTATGTTGATTGATTTTTGAAATGTTAAACCGATTTTTTATTCATTGGATAAGTTCTACTTGATATGTTATTCTTTTTATATATAGCTGGACTCAGTAGTATTTTGTTAAGGATTTTAACACTTAATGTTTGTGAGGGATATTGGTCTATAGTTTTTTTTGTATGTGGATGTGTAAAATCTTTGGTTTTTATGTCAAGATAGTACTGGCCTCATGGAGTGAGTTTGGCAGTTTTTTTTTTTTTTATTCTTTGAAACAGTTTATATAAGATTGCTATTATTTCTTCCTTAAATGTTTGATGTATTCACAGTAAACCATCTGGGCCTAGAGTTTTCTTTTTCTTTTTAAGTTTTAATTATATACTTTATTACTTTTTCTTTCTTTTTTTTTTTTTGAGACAGCAGTCTTGCTCTGTTGCCTAGGCTGGAGTGCAGTGGCGTGATCTCAGCTCACTGCAACCTCTGCCTCCTGGGTTCAAGCGATTCTCCTGCCTCAGCCTCCCAAGTAGCTGGGATTACAGGTGCCTGCCACCATGCCTGGCTAATTTTTGTATTTTTAGTAGAGACAGGGTTGCACCATGTTGGTCAGGATGGTCTCTGTCTCTTGACCTTGTGATCTCCCCACCTCGGCCTTCCAAAGTGCTGGGATTACAGGCATGAGCCACTGTGCCTGGCCTACTTTTTTTGTTTTTGAGATGGAGTCTCACTCTGTTGCCTAGGCTGGAGTGCAGTGGCTCGATCTCGGCTCACTGCAACCTCTGCCTCCTGGGTTCAAGGGATTCTTCTGCCTCAGCCTCCTGAGTAGCTGGGATTACAGGCATGTGTTACCACGCCTGGCTAATTTTTGTATTTTTAATTGAGATGGGGTTTCACCACTTGGCCAGGCTTGTCTGAACTCCTAACCTCAAGTTATCTACCTGCCTCAGCCTCCTGAGTATTGGGATTTCAGGCGTCAGCCACTGTGCCTGGCCTATTACTTTTTTTATTTACATATTTTTAAATTATATATTTAGTTTTAAAAATAGATGTGAGGATGTTAAACTTTTTTATTTTTTCCAGAGTCAGTTTTGGTATATTGTGTCTCAAGGAATTTGTCCTTATCATTTCAGCTATCTTGGCTCCCTACAACCTCCGCCTCCTGGATAAAAGCGATTCTCCTGCCTCAGCCTCCCGAGTAGCTGGGATTACAGGTGCCTGCAACCATGCTTGGCTAATTTTTGTATTTTTAGTGGAGATGGAGTTTCACTGTATTGGCCAGGCTGGTATCAAACTCCTGACCTCAGGTGATCCACCTGCCTTGGCCTCCCAAAATGCTGGGATTACAGGCGTGAGCCACTGCACCCGGTCTGAAATTTTTATTTTACATATTATACTTTTCATGTCTAGAAATTCTATTTTCTTTTTTTTTTTTTTTGAGATGGAGTCTCACTCTGTTGCCTAGGCTGGAATGCAGTGGCTCAATCTTGGCTCACTGCAACCTCTGCCTCCTGGGTTCAAGTGATTCTCCTGCCTCAGCCTCCTGAGTCACTGGGACTACAGGTGCCTGCCACCATGCCTGGCTAATTTTTTTTTTTTGTTTTTAGCAGAGAAGGGATTTCACCATGTTAGCCAGCATGGTCTCGATCTCCTGACCTCGTGATCCATCCACCTCAGCCTCCCAAAGTGCTGGGATTACAGGTGTGAGCCACCGTGCTCGGCCTCTATTTTCTTTTTATACCTTACATTTTCTTCTTACTGTGACATGTTTTCATTTAAATACTTGAGTATAGTTGTAACACCTGTCTTACTGTTCTTGTCTACTAGTTATATCATCTGGTTTTTGTTATTGGTTATATTTTCCTGCTTCTTGACATATGTTGAAATTTTTTTATTTTATTTTATTTTTTTGAGACTGAGTTTTGCTCTTGTTGCCTAGGCTGGAGTGCAATGGTGCAATCTCGGCTCACTGCAACCCCTGCCTCCTGGGTTCAAGTGATTCTCCTGCCTCAGCCTCCCAAGTAGCTGGGATTACAGGTGCCTGCCACCATGCCTGGCTAATTTTTTTGTATTCTTAGTAGAGATGGGGTTTCTCCATGTTGGTCAGGCTGGTCTCCAACTCCTGACCTCAGGTGATCCACCCGCCTGGCCTCCCGAAGTGCTGGGATTATAGGTGTGAGCTACCGCGCCTGGCCATGTGTTGAAATTTTTGATTGGATGCTGGATATTGTGAGTTCAGTATTGTTGAGGTTCTGGATTTTGTGGTCTTTAAAGAGTGCTTAAAGCTTTGTTCTTCTGGGCAGTTTTTTATGGTTTAGTTTTATCATTTCGAGTCCTGTTTTTTAGCTTTGTTAGAGTGGATCTGGATAATCTTTAATCTAGGGATCATTTGACCTCTCCTACCAAGAGGTGGCCCTTCTAGGTCTCTCCTGAATGCCCTGTGAGGACACTCCAGTCTGGCTGCTTGGGACTCATGATTCCCCTGGGAGTTCTAAGAAATGTCAGCTCATAGCTTCTTCATCACTGTGGAGTTTCACCCTATGCATGCACAAATTTTAGTATTCAGCAGAGACCTGAGGGAACCTCCAGGCAGATTTCTGGACCACTTTTTCTGCATAGCTCTTTCTTTCTGAAGTCTGTCCTGCAGCTTTTAGCTGCCTTGGCCTCCCTGAACTCTGATCTCTGTCTCTTTAACTTAAGTGGACGGTGTGCTCTGCTGGGGATCCCCCTCTCTCTCTGGGGTCTGAAATATGTCTCCTGGCAGGAAGCCAGAGTGATTTTAGGGCTCAAGTAATTTGTTTCTCTGCTATCAGGGATTGTAGTCCTGCACTGCCTGCTGTCTAGTGTGTACACACAGTGGTTTTATTTATTTGGCTTAGTTTTCTAGTTGTTTACAGTGGGAGGGCAAATCTGTTCCCTATTACTCCATCGTGATCCAAAGTGGAAGTGCATTGGTTGACTCTGAGCAGAGGAGTGACATGAAATAATTTATCATCTCCTCTAATCCCAAATGTGAGGTGGTGGTATTATTCCCGTTATTCCCATAGATGAGGAAACTGAGGCTCAGAGAGGTTGAGCAGCGTACCCCCAAATCACTGAGTTCTTAATGCCAAAGCTTGTGTACTTTCTGTCATGCCACTGCATCTCAAAGGATATTGGTGGGATTGAATCTTATTCTTCCCAGCAGAGAACTAACACAGACTGGTTTAGGACGTATCTGGAGTCACAGTCACTGGGCAGATGCCGGAGACTGGGTACTCCTAGACCTGGAGCTTCCGCCAGTTGCTCAAATCTGTGAGCTGCTTGTGAGGTTGTTCTTTGTTGGACAGCAGGTCAGGATCTGGGAACGCCTTCCAGTTGGGGAAGGTCAGCGCCTTGGCAGCAGGAGTGAGAGCACCTTTGTCTCTACCAAAAGAAAAGCATTTCTCTCTCTGCCGCCGTAGTCTTTGGCCTGACTTGTTTTTTAAAGCAGTTTTCTGCTTTTGCTTTCTTCCCTTCCTGCTCTCCCCATTTGGGCCTCTAAGGATCCTGGGCATGGATTGCCTTAGATCCTTTTCTTATATCGTTACAATAGATGCCTGCGGGTGGTTTCTAAGCCTTTGTTTTGTTTTTTTGTTTTTTTTTTTTTTTTTTTTTTTATTTTTTTTTTTTTTTTTTTTTTTTTCTATCATGGACTACCCTGTGAGGATTTCCAGGATCAGTTGGAGATGGAGTTTTGCTATGTTGGCAAGGCTGGTCTTGAACTCCTGACCAGGTGATCCACCTGCCTCGACCTCCCAAAGTGCTGGGATTACAGGCATGAGCTACTGTGCCCGGCCTGCTTTGGTTTTTTAAACAGCTAGCATGGTGGAAGATTTTTAAAAAATGTTCACAGTGTAGTCCATGATTAAAAAAATAAAAAAAAGACTGGGTGTGGTGTCTCACATTTGTATTCCCAGCTTCAAACTGGGACTGTGGCTCTGGGAAGCCACGACTTGAGGAATTGGAGTGTTGCTGTTTCAAATTCCATGGTAGGAATATGCATACACATGCACCCTTTTTTTCTTTTTGAGACAGGGTCTTGCTCTGTTGACCAAGCTGGAATACAATGGCACCATCATAGCTCACTGCAATCTCTGCCTCCTGGGATCCAGTGATCCTCCTTCCCCAGCCTCCTGAGTAGCTGGGACTACAGGATGCACCACCACACCTGGCTAACTTTTAAATTTTTTGTAGAGATGGGGTCTCGTTGTGTTGGCAAGGCTGGTCTCAAACTTCTGGCCTTAAGGGATTCTCCCGTTGTACCCTCCCAGAGTGCTGGGTTTATAGGCATAAGCCACTACACTTGGCCATGCTTCTTTGTGTGTGTGTGTGTGTGTGTGTGTGTGTTTGTGTGTGTGTGTGTGTGTGTGTGTGTGTGTGAGACAGGGTCTCACTGTCACCCAGGCTGGAGTGCAGTGCAATGATCTCAGCTCACTGTAACCTCTGCCTCCCGGGTTCAAGCGATTCTTGTGCCTCTGCCTCCCGAGTAGCTGGGACTACAGGCACGCACCACCACATCCAGCTTATTTTTGCATTTTTTTGTAGAGACATGTAGAGCATGTTGGCCAGGCTGATCTCTAACTCCTGGCCCTCAAGTGATTCGCCCGCCTTGGCCTCCTGAAGTGCTGGGATTACAGGCATGAGCCACTGCACCCGGCCAGCCATGCTTCTCATATGCTTTAAATATCCTTGGCAGAATATATAAGGAACCAGTGTCAGTGTGGGTCCCCTAGGGTTGGAACGAGAGGGAAGCTTTCTTTTTTACTTTTAATATTGAATTTTCTAAAACAATTCATTTACATGGCTTATAATTTAAAAGGTGCTAAAGGGTTTATGATGAAAGAGACTTATCTGGCACTGTGTACTGTTTGAAGTTTTTCCCTCTGGTCATTACTAGCTGTTCTAGGGATGAACTAATTTTAAGAGCGGTTCCTTGGTGAAAACAATTCATAGTGATTAGTTTTATTTTAGGAAGAAAGTTTTGGGTTAAGTCAGAATGGGGCTTCCTAAATACTAAAGCTGTTTGCTTTTGTGTGTTTTGTCTGGTCAAATAACCTACATTATTATTTATGGTTGTTGCTTAATAAAATGTGGTTTAAACAAAACTTGCTTATTTTGATTAAGTAGAAGAGTTCAAATCCTAATATCAGTTACTATCTGAGTAATCATAGGCAAGTTATTTAACCTCTTTTGCCTCAGTTTCCTCATCAGCAGTAATTTGATATAGTTATTGCGAGAATTAAAGAAGGAAAGAGCTAAGTGAATGTTAGCACTTAGTATCTACCAAATGGAGTAGAGGAAACCCTCGGGAAGATAATGAACGGAAGAATCTAAGTAATCCATTCAGCTGAGTTGTTGCCATTGTTCTGTTTTTTTGTTCCCCATTCGTTCATTCATTCATTCAGCATATTGCTATTGAAGGCCTCCTCTGTGCCTGGCACTGTCCTAGGCCCCAGGGATACAGTGATAAGCAAACACAGGCAGTTTCTGCACACGTGGAGTTTATAATCTGGTGAGAGAGACAGACATCAGTCTTATAGTCACACAGATGTAAAATTGCATGTCTGCTTAGGTCCTTGAAGGAGAGGCAGGTGGTGTTACCTGAGTGTGTCATAGGGAGATCTCACCTAGTCATGGATGTCAGAGAAGGAATGCCTCCCCAGGGAAATGTCTTAGCTGGATCTGAAGGATGAATTAAAGGGAAGGAAGGGCATGTGCAAAGGCACAGTGACAGAGAAAGCAAAGGCCAGTGTGTCTGTTGGGGGCAGAAGTGGGGAATGTGGTGCCACTTGAGAACTGAGATGTAGTCAGAGTAGATGTGAGGCCTTGTAGGCCATGCTGAGGTTTTTCTGTCTTCTAAGAACAATGAGAAGCCCTTAAATTTGTTGTGTTTACTGGGGTGAGTGGGTGGACAAGGGATGGGACGATCAGATTCTCCTTTGGAAATGATAGTCTGTTTGCATCCCAGAATATGAATTGGAGGAGTACCAGCACTGATGAGCAGGCTGACGCAGTGGTCCAGGCAGGGGATTTTGGTAGCTTGGACTAAAGTGATGGCAGTAGAGATGGAGAAAAATGGATGGATTGTTTCCATGGACTTTTTAATTTTTTTTGAAACAGGGTCTGGCTCTGTCACCTGGGCTGGAGTGCAGTGGTGTGATCACAGTTTACTGCAGCCTTGAATTTCCAGGCTCAAGGGATCCTTCTGCCTCAGCTTCCCGAATAGCTGGGAGTACAAGCGCACACCACCACACCTGGCCCATTTTTATACTTTTTATAGAGACGAGGATTTGCCATGGTGCCCAGGCTGGTTTCAAACTCCTGGGCTCAAGCACTCCATCCGCCTGGGCCTCCCAAAGTGCTGGCATTTACATCACTCTTCCATGGATATTGAGGAAGGACTATTGGCAGACTTGATGTAATGAGTTAGTTCTGGGAGCGAGGGAGAAAGAGCTGTCTCAAGATAGCCTTTCGGATTCTAGTTTACATCATTTGGTGAAGTTTGTCCCATTCATGCCAAGAGGGAATGCTGGAAGAGGACATATGTGGCAGAGAGGACTGTGAGTCTGTTCCAGGGCAGCTTAAGTCCAAGAGGAGGCAGGAAGGCAGTCGAATGTGTATCTCAGAGGGGCGTAGGCTGGAGCTCTAAAGGTTTGAACTTACCAATACCTGGAGCTTTGGGAGGGCAGGAGGCAGGGAGGCAGGGGAAGCTTGCTCAGATTCCTTGAGACTGACCCTCACTTTCTAGATCATTTCCTGCTGGCTGACCTCTTGTCCTGGGGTGGTGAGGTTCTTGGGACAGGACTACGGATGGAGGGATAGAGTCCTTCACCCAGCAGAGTGCTTGCCACTGTGCTGTGTGCCAGCTAATGTGGTAGCAGCTGGGCATGAGGAATTCTTTGGGAACCCTCTGTGGACCGGGCTTCTGTCCTTTTTCAAGGCGGCTTGGCACTTCCATCTGATCTGTAATAGCCAGGAGAATGGAGGCTGCAGGCTGTCTCCTGGGACACACAGATTTCGCTGCACTCGTCTGGATATTATCTGTAGATAGATGGCAATTGACCTGACCATCAGTCACAGTAAACTAATCATAGCTCACTTAGCATCATACCTGCTTGCTTTATTCTTTTGGAGATTTGTAAATTTCTTCAGAATCTGTCTCTACCTCTGCCTCTCCCTTTCTCTAAATTTTGGCCAGATCAGTCAAGGGTCGAAGGCGCCTGTGAGGGTGAGGTAGTGGCCCCAAGGAGGAGGAAACGGGCTAGAGCCAGGGGCTCGGCCACAGTGCTGCCTGCTCTCCTGGAGCTTGGTCTGCTTATATGTCAGCCTGTCACTATCTTATTTCCAAGAAGGATTTAAGCCTGGGGCTTTCTTTACTATGGTGGGGTGGTGTCCTTAGTGGCAGGCGATAAATAGGAACCTGTGTAGTTTACTGGCTTCTGGGCTCCAGAAACTAGATGCCCAGAGAAAATCCTGAGCGTGGGCAGCTGAGGCCCCCTGGTGGTAGAATCTGGTTCTCCACTGCTGCGCGACTTCTCTTCCCAGTCCCCTGACGTTGGGGAAGTGGCACAAAGAGGAGGTGTTGTGCTCTCTCTTCAAGCCTTTTCTCTGGACTCTACTCTTCCCGTGGATTTTGTGATGGTCCCCAGCCCTTGCTGCTCAGTAGGTGATTGTGGGCCTTCCTGAGCAGAACCAAGCCTTGTTCTTGGAGTGCTGTGACAGTGAACCCAGAAACAGTCTCTTCATTTTCCCTGGTGAATTCAGACTCTTTGGGCTACTTTTTACAGGTAGTCCACTGCAGAATACTCTCATGTCGTGAAAAACCGGTGAGAGACGTGAGAAAGAGCTGCTAGCGTGCATTGTTTGAGAATGGAACATCTTTGGTTTTTTGATGTCCATTGGGTGGCACTGTGATCTTATTTTTGTTTCCATTTTTCTCTGCAGCCAAGCTCTACTCCAGGAAGTGAAAAATGTGCTGCCTCGAGAGCCGCTGGTAAGTACCCAAGATGTGTGGTATCACTTTCTAGTAATTAAAATGCCACGCGAGTGAAAAGAAACCTTCTGTTCCTATGGTTCTGCGTCAGTAGTGTCCCTTTAAAAGTAGCTGTTACCTAGAGACTGCCTCTGTCAGTGACCTCTGACTTCTTTCGCGTGCGGGGATGACTGAGATCTCTCCTTAGTAAAGCCTGGTCCTTTCTAGAACTAAAAGCATCCACCCCAGATGGTCCTGTACCACTTTGTTTGTGGCTGATCGATAGTAATTAGTGAGATTCCTGCGCCTGTGGGAGGCTGAGGTGGAGTGAGGTGGCTGGGCTTCTAGATTGTTTGAAGTAGCCACCCTGCTCTGCCCCTCAGGGTGCGAGCGCCTCAGTGGTCTTTAAAGAACAAGTAAGCGATGGAATTCCGGTTTTGCCTGGTCAGTAATTGTGTGATCGTCATTCCCAACACTATCTTCTTAGACTATGGATAGGGAAGAGGCCTACTAAGCACTACAGGTAATTTTCTCTCCCAAGTTTTTTTCATTTGGTGGCCAGAGTCCCAGGCTGCCCACCCCATTTTCATTCTTTTTTGCTTTTCAGGGCCTGCTGTAAATCCTCTTGGCTGGGTAGTGAGACTGGTTCTGTACAAACCAGATAAGTTTGATGGGAGAGCCAGCTCTAGGTTTAACTTTTCAGAGCTTTTTCTTCCTGCCTAGCGATAGCAGGCGTAGGGCTGTACTGCCAAGGCTCTGTTTCAACAGGGCCTGTGGTTTCACCTGTTTTGCTTCACTCCCCTTCTGGCAGTCATGGGAGGAGATGACGTGAGGGCCTTAGCGGGTATGAACACGTCTGAATTCCAGCGTGTACGAAGGCTTTCCCAGGCTGAGGGCGAGTTGGATCCAGTTGAGCTGTCTGTAGAAAGGCCGAGGTGATACAAGCACTGCTGGGACTGTTTCAGGGGAGCAGTGTTGTCATTCGTGTCACCTGCTGTTATGTCACCAGTTACGGGCTTATATCCCAGCACTCCCACGGTGGCCTCGTTTCACTCTTTTGGTATTGCCCAGGTCCTTCCTTGAGGTCGTGGTGGGAAAGCCCAGGAGGCCCCACCTTGCCAGTCTCTCTGGACCTCTGCCTGCTTCCCTGGGGCCTGCCTCAGTGCCCCTCAGGCCAAAGTTGTGGTTGTTTTAGACTGAAGTGCAGATTGAACACCATAGGCCGCTGCAGTCCTTTCCTTCCTCTCTCTTTTCAAATTTTGATGTACCCATTTAACTGATCACCGGAGGAATGGCCAGTCCATCTTTTGGGGCTTGATTCGACAAACTCTTTGAGAGCCCTGAGCAGTTGGCCAGCTCACTGATTTCTGGTGTTTGGAGCCCTGCAGACCCCTTGCTCTGCTAGTGTTTCTGTGCCCTGCTCTTCCTGCTGTACTGTGCATCTGCTTGTTGGTTGGTTGTATTTTTATTTCTTTCTTTTCTGGGAGGCCCTGAGCAGTCTTCAAACCGTAGTAGCCTGTGATCGTCCGGAGTTCAGACTCATTCTCTCCAGGCCAACTCCACAATTACCTTATATTTAATTAATATTTTTTCTCCTCTTTACGTACTTGCTGCATAATTGCTCAGAGGAAAGAAAACACATAGCAGCAATTTATATATATATAAAAAAATAATTAAAAAAACCCCGAAATAAACTCCCATCTCATTTGGGCTGATCCTATGAGTTGGGTAATTAGGGCCCTATTAAAAGGTAGACCCTTTCTCCTTCCCCCCCTTTTTTGTTGATTAATTTTTTTATATTAAACTCCCACAGTCTCTCAGTCATGCCCTTATTGCTTTTGGCCAAGCATTTGCAGCAGCCTGATTAAACGGGGGGCACCAGCCAAGTCGCGTGGTCTTGTGTGAACTACTTCTTCCTCCTGGGAGTGGTGTTGGGAGGGTGTCAGGCAAAGGAGCCCGCTGAGGACTCGTGTGGCAGGACGGGGGCACAAGATGGGCAGCCCCCTTGCCCAGAAAGCCCCACAGCTCAGTGTGGTAGTGTTGTGGCTTGTGAGAACACACAGCACTCAGCCCTTCCATAGGGAGGGAGCTTTCTCAGGCCATGTGTATTTGCTGTCTCCTGCATGCTCAGCTTAGCTCAGCTCAGGCCTGAGGATGGGGAACAGACAATTGAGGAATAAAACTAAACCTTGTTCTCAAGTAATTCATGTGTTTTGCTTAGGGAAGAAAAGGCATTTATACATATGAAATAATGAGCAAACTGCACACGACTGTATGTAATTTTAGCAAATAGCACAACATTGTATCACTTGGTGCAGAGCTGCCTGGTTGGGCGTAGAAGGGAGCCCCCAGTTATTCAGGGAAGGAAGAGCTCTGTGGAGGGTGAGGGGCATCTAGGGATGGCTTTTGGGAAACTTGAAGCCAGGCCTTGAGGAATGGGATATTTCAGTGTTGGGGGAACACACTGCTAAGTTGTTTTGTTTTTGTTTTTATTATTATTATTTTTTTAAGCTTCAGGAAATATGTATTTTTGTTTTTAACTGAATGCATATTTTTCATACAATTCCTTAATGGAAGTTGCCTAGTCTCTACACTAAAGGCAAATAATCTTATTCTTTGTCCCAGACTAGATGATCACTTTGAAATAATTTTCCCCTTATTAAAAAAGTAAGTTACTGGTCAGGTGCAGTGGCTCATGCCTATCATCCCAGCACTTTGGGAGGCCAAGATTGGGGGATCACTTGAGGCCAGGAGTTTGAGACCAGCCTGCACAAAATAGAGAGACCCCATCTTTATTATAAATTTTAACATTAGCCGGGCTTGGTGGCTCATGCCTATACTCTTAGCTGCTTAGGAGGTAGAAGCCAGAGGATTGCTTGAGCTCAAGGAGTTCGAGGCTGCAGTGAGCTATGATCATGCCACTGCACTCCAGCCTGGGCAACAGAGCAAGACTCTGTCTCTAAAATAAAACAAAACAAAAGAATAAAAATAAAAGTAAATTACAACAGAAGAAGTTCTATTTGGTAGTCAGTGTGGTGCAGGTGACATTGTGATGTAGTCAATATATGCATGATTGTTTTGTTTTATTTGCTAGGCAAAGAAGACTTGATTTTCAGTTCTGTCCTCTCTGAATCATAAAAACTGTCTGGAGATTTTGTGGTGAGAAGTGTAATCTTGTAGTCTTTAAACGACACATTCGTGTTTGTAGCCAAATCTGGGCCTTGATTCTAGCAAAGTAGTGAGGCTGCGTGTTTCCTTTTCTAGCCCATTCAATCCTGCCCCGATCCTGGCCTCCAAATCAAACCAACCCAGCAACATTGACCATCTCAGAGGAGTATTGCTGTCTAATATCATAATGTCATTAGGGATAGAGATTGGTGAACAGACCAGTCTTGAGAAATTCTGCAAACTCCAAGTTGAAATTCTCTGTTGTTGACAAAACTGCACCAAAGTTAAAATGGCTGGTTACTTTTTTCTCTTTATACTCTCTTCACTGAGCTTTATCTGCTGAGGCAAGGAGTTCGGACAGGCCTCCAGAGTACAGACCTCCAGCTTCTCCCAGACCTGTGAAAACCTGTGAATTTCCCGTAGACCCTGGTTTTCTAGCCGCAGTTGTGTGCCTGTCCTCAGGCCCACACAGAGTCTCTGGATCCAGCTCCTTGTGCTGTCCTGGTTGGACCAAGTCCCTGCCTGGTCTGTAGGTATTTTAGAATGAGCGGACAATTGTCTGCATGGGGTAATTCGGTTCCCATCTTGCTTGGATACTGAAACTTGGGTTAAGTAAACTTTTGAGGTTTCCATTTAGTCATATGATTTTTGGTTATTTGAAGTAAGCAGTAAATAAGGTTTGACTTACACATCTGCTCACTTGTTTCAACTCAGTTTCTCAATGTTCAGCAATACTATAGCTCATCTACTTTAAACAGTGCTTATGGATTTTGGCTAAACTAGAATTTCAGCTTTTTGCTCTTTGACACCAAGTTCTCTCTAATGGATGAGTCCTTGGCCATCGTCTCTTCCTTTAACTTTTAGGTGTAGGTTCTTTTTGTTTTTTCTTTCTGTCCTCTTTTCCTGCGTCTCTCCACCAAAATAATCCCAAAGTACAATTTTTTTTTTTTTTTTTTGAGATGGAGTCTTGCTCTGTCACCCAGGCTGGAGTGCAGTGATGTGATCTCGGCTCACTGCATCCTCCGCCTCCCGGGATTCAAGCGATTCTCCTGCCTCAGCCTCCTGAGTAGCTGGGATTACAGGTACGCGCCGCCATGCCCAGCTAATTTTGGTATTTTTAGTAGAGCCAGGGTTTCACCATGTTGGCCAGGATGGTCTCGATCTCCTGACCTTGTGATCTGCCCACCTTGGCCTCCCAAAGTGCTGGGATTACAGGTGTGAGCCACCGCGACCCAGCCCCAAACTACAATTTTTTTATAACTGATGACAGGAATTTCTACTTTATCATCTTTTTCTAGGATTACTATTTTTTTTAGTATGCTGAATTCTTCAAAATAAAGATGCTCTGCAGTTGCAGATCTAGGTTGCATCTCAGTAGTTTTGCTCTCCAAGTGCCAAAGTACCCTCAGGTTTCTTGCTGAGGCTCAGATGGAACCTTGTCCTGGGGGTTCTACCTCATGTATTTGATCTCAGTCCTGGGGAAGCTCATCCACCTTACCCCTGGGACACCCAAGATTTTCTCTTTGGTTTACAAGCCAATTAACCAGAGGCTGATAATCAGAAGGCGTATTTTGATGGATTCAGGGAGCCAGTACTGTGATCTCTGTAAGAATAAGCAAGGCATGGTGGCTCATGCCTGTAATCCCAGCACTGTGGGAGGCCGAGGCGGGTGGATCACCTGAGGTTAGGAGTTCGAGACTAGCCTGGCCAACATGGCAAAACCCTGTCTCTACTAAAAAAAAAAAAAAAAAATTAGCTGGGTGTAGTGGCAGGTACCTATAATCCTGGCTCTCAGGTGGCGGAGGTTGCAGTGAACGAGATCGCGCTACTGCCCTGCAGCCTGGGCGACAGAGCCAGATTCTGTCTCAAAAAAAAAAAAAAAAAAGAATAGCAAGAAGAATAGCTACAGCCAGTTGCCTGTCGGCCAAAGACCTCTAACATGTATTCCTGGCATAGTCTCCTCAGCATTTGTGTCTTTTGTGACTTTTGTGGTTAGAATACTTTGGTGTACTTGTCGGCAGGTTCACTGTGGATAAGTGGTTCTCATTTTTTTTCCCACCAAAACATTTCTTTTTTTGAAACGGTGTCTCGCTGTGTCACCCAGGCTGGAGTGCAGTGGTGCAATCTCCGCTCACTGCAACCTCTGCCTCCCGGGTTCAAGTGATTCTCTTGCCTTAGACTCCTGAGTATCTGGGACTACAGGCGTGCACCACCAAGGCCAGCTAATTTTTGTATTTTTAGCAAAGACGGGGTTTCGCCATGTTGGCCAGGTTGGTCTCGAACTCCTGGGCTCAAATGATCCTCCCGCCTTGGCCTCCCAAAGTGCTGGGATTACAGGCATGAGCCACCATGTCTGGCCCCACCAAAACATTTCTGAAGAATGACATTAACATGCTCATACGTCTCTTTGTGTGCACTCATGTATGCATGTATATGACAATACATATATATTTTATAACATTTAAGCATTTTGTGGGGAAATAACATTGATTTTGACACTGTATTCATGAAAGTGTTTTACAAGCACATGGGTAATGAAACCAACCATTTAGGGATTTCAGGAACTTGTCATTTTCCAGGAAAAATATATAAATATGACAAACCTAATTTTGAAGTATTAAACATAATTATTTAAAAAGTCTGTAGTGGTTGATTTCTGTGCAGAGTTAGGTTTGCTGAAACTAGTTGTCACTTCCACCTCTTTTTCCTGCTCAGGAATGTCTGTTGGGATGCAAGTGATTGGGGGTGATATTATAGGGATAATTCAAAATCCACCCTACTAGTTTATTTTTATTTATTTATTTATTTTTTTTTTTTTGAGATGGAGTCTTGCTCTGTCACCCAGGCTGGAGTGCAGTGGTGCAATCTCCGCTCACTGCAACCTCTGCCTCCCGGGTTCAAGTGATTCTCTTGCCTTAGACTCCTGAGTATCTGGGACTACAGGCGTGCACCACCACGGCCAGCTAATTTTTGTATTTTTAGCAAAGACAGCGTTTCGCCATGTTGGCCAGGTTGGTCTCGAACTCCTGGGCTCAAATGATCCTCCCGCCTTGGCCTCCCAAAGTGCTGGGATTACAGGCATGAGCCACCATGTCTGGCCCCACCAAAACATTACTGAAGAATGATATTAACATGCTCATACGTTTCTTTGTGTGCACTCATGTATGCATGTATATGACAATACATATATATTTTATAACATGTAAGCATTTTGTGGGAAATA
Source organism: Hoolock leuconedys (assembly GCA_023748175.1). Lineage (NCBI taxonomy): Eukaryota > Metazoa > Chordata > Mammalia > Primates > Hylobatidae > Hoolock > Hoolock leuconedys. The sequence goes on along the minus strand of JAKGGE010001485.1, from coordinate 75,031 downwards.
ACATTGATTTTGATACTGTATGCATGAAAGTGTTTTACAAGCACATGGGTAATGAAACCAGCCATTTAGGGATTTCAGGAACTTGTCATTTTCCAGGAAAAATATATAAATATGACAAACCTAATTTTTAAGTATTAAACATAATTATTTAAAAAGTCTGTAGTGGTTGATTTCTGTGCAGTTAGGTTTGCTGAAACTAGTTGTCACTTCCACCTCTTTTTCCTGCTCAGGAATGTCTGTTGGGATGCAAGTGATTGGGAGTGATATTAGAAGGATAATTCAAAATCCACCCTGTTAGTTTATTTTTATTTATTTATTTATTTTTTTTTTTTTGAGACAGTCTGCTCTGTCACCCAGGCTGGAGTGCAGTGGTGCAATCTCCGCTCACTGCAACCTCTGCCTCCCGGGTTCAAGCGATTCTCCTGCCTCAGCCTCCCGAGTAGCTGGGACTACAGGCGTGCACCACCAGGCCCGGCTAATTTTTGTATTTTTAGTAGAGACGGGGTTTCACCGTGTTAGCTAGGATGGTCTCGATCTCCTGACCTTGTGATCCACCCACCTCAGCCTCCCAAAGTGCTGGGATTACAGGCGTGAGCCACCGCGCCCCGCCCCTATTAGTTTACTTTTAAAAAGCAAATCATTGGCTGAGTGTGGTGGCTCACGCCTGTAATCCTTGCACTTTGGAAGGAAGAGGCGGGAGGATTACTTGAGTTCCGGAGTTTGAGACCAGATTCGGCAACATAACAAAACCCTGTCTTTACAAAAAATTTAAAAAAAATTCAGCCAGATGTGGTGGTGAGTGCTTGTAGTCCTTGGGAGGCTGAGGTGGGAGGACTGCTTAAGCCCAGTGGGTTGAGGCTACAGTGAGCTGTGATCGCACCACTGCACTCCAGCTTGGGCAGCAGAGCAAGACTCAGTCTCAAAACCCACCCCCCGTGCCCAAACAGTAAATCATCTACAAAAATTTTGGTGCTTAAACCGTTACTAGCAACATATTCATCAGGGTGCCCCTCACAACTGCTGCAGAGAAACCTGGGGACTAAAATCAAGTATAAACCACAGATGGGCTCACGGTATACTTCACGGAAGGTAACATTGTCATCATTATCAGATCCAGCATCCTGGGCCTGAGATTTAGGCACTTTTCAGAGAGGAAAAAAATGTTGGCTGTCCTCTTTCCTCACTCCTCTCTCATCAACAATATAAAGGTATCAGTGAAGAAAACATTTCTAACACTAGTGTCCGTGTATACTGACTTTTGGTTGGGAGGGTGCCTGTGATTCCCACCTCCTCTCCCAGATCTGCTGAAGAAAGCTGGTAAGAACTGGATGCTGCAATGGATGAACTTGAGCAAAGCCTCATACTGTTTCTGGGTAGTTATGATCTCTAGGCCACTTACTGATTTTGAAATTACTGCCTCTTCCTACTCTGTCCTTCCTATCACAGACAGCAGGTTTATTGCATAGACTAGGCGGTGCCCTTTCCATTGTTTCCTCTTTCAGGTAAATGAAGAGGTTGCTTTCCAGTTTTAAGGTGCCCTTTTACAAATAATTGTTAGATGAATCGAAACTCTTAGGAGTAATAATTAAAGAAATGGAATTTGAAAAAGTTATTCAGCTTTGTTTATACTTTGGTTTCCTGGCTTTTATAGTAATGCTTTATATTTGCTGCTGTTCCTGTAATCAGAGGCCCCGACTCTTGGATAAATGGGCAGTGTCCTTATTTTGAGGATGTGGGAACTGAGGAACTGAGCACTCAGGTGCCTTTTATCAGAGCTACTCAGTGATTGGGGAAATTCAGTTTTCTTTTTTTTTTTTTTTTTTTTAATGACAGGGTCTTGCTCTGTCACTCAGGCTGGAGTGCAATGGCACAATCATAGCTCACTGCAGCCCCCCACCTCTTAGGCTCAGGTGATTCTCCCACCTCAGCCTCCCCAGTAGCTGGGACTACCAGTGCACACCACCTTGCCCAGCTAATTTTTTTTTTTTTGAGACAGAGTCTTGCTCTGTTGCCCAGGCTGGAGTGCAATGGCACAATCATAGCTCGCTGCAGCCCCCACCTCTTAGGCTCAGGTGATTCTCCCGCCTCAGTCTCCCAAAGTGCTGGGATTACAGATGTGAGCCACCACGCCCTGCCTGGAATGCAGCCTTTAGTCTTATCCCTGGCATCATTCTTTCAGAAGAAAAAGTTCTGTTTCCTCCCTTTTCTCCTAGAGGCTTAGGCATGAGAATCACTTGAACCCCGGAGGCAGAGGTTGCAGTGAGCTGAGATTGTGCCACTGCACTCCAGCCTGGGCAACAGAGCAAGACTCTATCTCAAAAAAAAAAAAAAAGAAAAGAAAAGAAAAAAGATTATCCTGGAACATGTAGGCACTTGGTTATCTTAACCAACACAACAGTCAATGGTTTTCAAACTGGGGGCTTTTAGATTTATCCTGAGTTTGCTAATCTTAGAGCTCCTTTACATGCCCTACCATTGCTGAAGATGTGATCTACAAAACTTTTATTTGGGCAGAGGAAATAAAACTTCCTCTGTTAAAATGTTTTTCTTTTGATTAATCAGTCATCAGTTTCAAAGAATTTTCATGTAAAAGTGTTTTTTTAAGTGTGATCTAAAGCATAGGTATTCCATGGGGCAAACTCAGGATAAATCTAAAAGCTCCCAGTTTGAAAACCATTGACTGTTGTGTTGGTTAAGATAACCAAGTGCCCTACATGTTCCAGGATAATCTTTTTTCTTTTTTCTTTTCTTTTCTTTCTTTTTTTTTTTTTTTTGAGACAGAGTCTTGCTCTGTTGCCCAGGCTGGAGTGCAATGGCACAATCATAGCTCACTGCAGCCCCCCACCTCTTAGGCTCAGGTGATTCTCCCACCTCAGCCTCCCCAGTAGCTGGGACTACCGGTACCCACCACCATGCCCAGCTAATTTTTTAATTTTTAGTAGAGATGGGGTTTTGCCGTGTTGGCCAGGCTGGTCTCAAACTCTTGGTCTCAAATGATCCACCCGCCTCGGCCTCCCAAAGTGCTGGGATTACAGGTGTGAGCCACTGTGCCCGGCCCATTTTCCAGAATAATTGTAATTTAAAATATTTTAGCTCATTGTCAAACCGTGCAGACTGATTTTTGGCTTGAAAAATATGATCTTGTAGTTAGTCCCACTTCTGCGCTGTGAGAAACCTCAGGAAGATAAAGTGATGCTTTGGAGAAGGACGTTTTCACCGCCCTTCCTTCTTCCCTCCCAGCTCTCCTTTCTTTTATGGTTTGTAGTTATAACCGAGATTTATGCTTGTTGCTCCACAAATCTTCTCTCTGCCATTATGAGTTTGTCTGAACAGTCTAGAGATGGGGCCGACACTGAGTGATTCTTGAAGTAAATCTATCCAGGGGCACTCCTTGACAGTCAGAGGCAGAGAGGAACTAACTCACAGCCCCCAGTGGAGCAGGAGTCTGGATAAATTACCCCTGTCAAGAAGAAGACATGCTGCCACTTTTGTGACCTCTTGCCTTCACAGTGACCCTGGGGGCACAGCTCTCCTGTTTGTGTGCAGAGTGTGTGGGGAGGTGCTCTGGGTCAGTGATCATTCCCTTTACCCAGCTGTGTCTGCCAAGAGGCCTTTCTCTCTGTGTTGGCCCAGCCAGGCCCATGGCAAGTGGGTCTTTAGGACCAGGGCCACTTTTTCCAGCCTTATGGTGGCAAGGAGTTGCTGACAATCAAGCATACAAGTTGATTGATTCCTTTTCCTTTTCCTTTTCCTTTTCCTTTTCCTTTTCCTTTTCCTTTTCCTTTTCCTTTTCCTTTTCCTTTTCCTTTTCCTTTTCCTTTTCTCTTCTTTCCTTCCCTCCCCTCCCCTCCCCTCCCCTCTCCTCTTTTTTTGTTTCTCACTTCCCAGACCATGGGTGGCCGGGCAGAGGCGCCTCACTTCCCAGACCATGGGTGGCCGGGCAGAGGCGCCTCACTTCCCAGACCATGGGTGGCCGGGCAGAGGCTCCTCACTTCCCAGGCGGTGGGTGGCGGACAGGCTCCTCACTTCCCAGGCGGTGGGTGGCGGACAGGCTCCTCACTTCCCAGGCGGTGGGTGGCGGACAGGCTCCTCACTTCCCAGGCGGTGGGTGGCGGACAGGCTCCTCACTTCCCAGGCGGTGGGTGGCGGACAGGCTCCTCACTTCCCAGGCGGTGGGTGGCGGACAGGCTCCTCACTTCCCAGGCGGTGGGTGGCGGACAGGCTCCTCACTTCCCAGGCGGTGGGTGGCGGACAGGCTCCTCACTTCCCAGGCGGTGGGTGGCGGACAGGCTCCTCACTTCCCAGGCGGTGGGTGGCGGACAGGCTCCTCACTTCCCAGGCGGTGGGTGGCGGACAGGCTCCTCACTTCCCAGGCGGTGGGTGGCGGACAGGCTCCTCACTTCCCAGGCGGTGGGTGGCGGACAGGCTCCTCACTTCCCAGGCGGTGGGTGGCGGACAGGCTCCTCACTTCCCAGGCGGTGGGTGGCGGACAGGCTCCTCACTTCCCAGGCGGTGGGTGGCGGACAGGCTCCTCACTTCCCAGACCATGGGTGGCCGGGCAGAGGCGCCTCACTTCCCAAAAGTGCTGGGATTACAGGTGTGAGCCACCATGCCCTGCCTGGAATGCAGCCTTTAATCTTATCCCTGGCATCATTCTTTCAGAAGAAAAAGTTCTGTTTCCTCCCTTTTCTCCTAGAGGCTTAGGTATGAGAATCACTTGAACCCAGGTTGCAGTGAGCTGAGATTGTGCCACTGCACTCCAGCCTGGGCAACAGAGCAAGACTCTGTCTCAAAAAAAAAAAAAAAAAAAAAAAGAAAAGAAAAAAGATTATCCTGGAACATATAGGCACTTGGTTATCTTAACTAACACAACAGTCAATGGTTTTCAAACTGGGGGCTTTTAGATTTATCCTGAGTTTGCTAATCTTAGAGCTCCTTTACATGCCCTACCATTGCTGAAGATGTGATCTACAAAACTTTTATCTGGGCAGAGGAAATAAAACTTCCTCTGTTAAAATGTTTTGATTAATCCGTCATCAGTTTCAAAGAATTTTCATGTAAAAATGTTTTTTTTAAGTGTGATCTAAAGCATAGGTATTCCATGGGGCAGACTCAGGATAAATCTAAAAGCCCCCAGTTTGAAAACCATTGACTGTTGTGTTGGTTAAGATAACCAAGTGCCCTACATGTTCCAGGATAATCTTTTTTCTTTTTTCTTTTTTTTTTTTTTTTTTTTTGAGACGGAGTCTTGCTCTGTTGCCCAGGCTGGAGTGCAGTGGCACAATCTCAGCTCACTGCAACCTCTGCCTCCGGGGTTCAAGTGATTCTCATGCCTAAGCCTCTCGAGTAGCTGGGATTACAGGCGCCCACCACCATGCCCAGCTAATTTTTTTATTTTTAGTAGAGATGGGGTTTTGCCATGTTGGCCAGGCTGGTCTCAAACTCTCGGCCTCAAGTGATTTGCCCACCTTGGCCTCCCAAAGTGCTGGGATTACAGGTGTGAGCCACTGTGCCTGGCCCATTTTCCAGGATAATTGTAATTTAAAATATTTTAGCTCATTGTCAAACCATGCAGACTGATTTTTGGCTTGAAAAATATGATCCTGTAGTTAGTCCCACTTCTGTGCTGTGAGAAACTGCAGGAAGATAAAGTGGTGCTTTGGAGAAGGACGTATTCACCGCCCTTCCTTCTCCCCTCCCAGCTCTCCTTTCTTTTATGGTTTGTAGTTATAACCGAGATTTATGCTTGTTGCTCCACAAGTCTTCTCTGTGCCATTATGAGTTTGTCCAAACAGTCTAGAGATGGGGCCGACACTGAGTGATTCTTGAAGTAAATCTATCCGGGGCACTCCTTGACTGTCAGAGGCAGAGAGGAACTAACTCACAGCCCCCAGTGGAGCAGGAGTCTGGATAAATTACCCCTGTCAAGAAGAAGACATGCTGCCACTTTTGTGACCTCTTGCCTTCACAGTGACCCTGGGGGCACAGCTCTCCTGTTTGTGTGCAGAGTGTGTGGGGCGGTGCTCTGGGTCCGCGATCATTCCCTTTACCCAGCTGTGTCTGCCAAGAGGCCTTTCTCTCTGTGTTGGCCCAGCCAGGCCCATGGCAAGTGGGTCTTTAGGACCAGGGCCACTTTTTCCAGCCTTATGGTAGCAAGGAGTTGCTGACAATCAAGCATACAAGTTGATTGATTCCTTTTCCTTTCCTTTCCTTTCCTTTCCTTTCCTGTCCTGTCCTGTCCTGTCCTTTCCCTTTCCTTTCCTTTCCTTTCTTTCCTTTCTTTCCTTTTCCTTTTCCTTTTCTCTTCTTTCCTTCCCTCCCCTCTCCTCTTTTTGTTTCACTCTGTCAGCCAGGCTGGAGTGCAGTGGCACAATCTCAGCTCACTGCAACCTCTCAGCCTCAGTTCAAGCAATTCTCCTGCCTCAGCCTCCCAAAGTGCTGGGATTACAGGTGTGCGCCACCACACCCAGCTAAGTTTTTGTATTTTTAGTAGAGACAGGGTTTCAACATGTTGGCCAGGCTGGTCTCAAAACTCCTGACCTCAAGTGATTTGCCCATCTTGGCCCCCCTCCCAAAGTGTTGGAATTACAGGCATGAGCCACCATACCTGGCCTGATTATTTCTATAAATGGTTTCATTTAACTACCATTTACTGATAGTAGATTTTGATGGAGAAGGAGAATAAAGAACAGGTATTAAACATCTTTTAGGCTAGGTACGGTGGCTCACACCTGTAATCCCAGCATCTTGGGAGGCTGAGGCAGGAGGATTGCTTGAGCCCAGGAGTTTTGAGATCAGCCTGGGCAATGTGACGAGGTGCCATCTCTATAAAAAATACAAAAATTAGTGGGACATGTGGCTCGAGCCTGTAGTCCCAGCTACTCTGGAGGCTGAGGCAGGAGGATTGTATCAACCCAGGAGATTGTGATTACAGTGAGTCTGGGTGACAGAGTGAGACCTGTCTCAAAAGCAAAACAAAATATTTTTCCCCCCCTTTACCATACTTTTTTCCTTTGCTGTATCTCGTTGTCTTGTGTGTACTTTGAAATTTTTATTTAATTTAAATTTTATTTAAATTTTTATAGAGACATGGTCCCACTATGTTGGCCAGGCTGGTCTCAGACTCCTGGGCTCAAGTGAACCTTCTCTTTAGGCTCCCAAAGTGCCAAGATTACAGGTGTGAGCCACTGGGCCCAGCTTGTGTGTATTTTTTTTTTTTTTTGAGACAGAGTCTTGCTCCGTTGTGCCCAGGCTGGAGTGCAGTGGCACGATCGTGGTTCACTACAACCTCCGCCTCCCAGGTTCAAGTGATTCTTGTGCCTCAGCTTCCTGAGTAGCTGGGATCACAGGTGTGTGCCACCATGCCCAGGTAATTTTTGTATTTTTAGTAAAGACAGGGTTTCGCCATGTTGGCCAGGCTGGTCTTGAACTCCTGGCCTCAAAGTGGACTGCCTCAGCCTCCCAAAGTACTGGGATTACAGGCTTATGTGTACTTTTGAGAGTCGTTTCGAATCTTTTGTGAAATGAAGCAGGGGTATCAATAAGAACATATTTTTAAAAATGTGTCAACAGCTTGCATTTGGCATCCCTGTCTGACCAACTTGCTGTCTGGGCCCCATGGAACGTACTCACCAGGCTCTTGGTGCTCTGAACAAGGCAGGTCCTCAGCCAGTCTCTCCCACACTCATCTGTACCCCAGGAGCTAGTTTGTCCCTAAACCTGTATACTTGTATTAAATATGATGTAAACAGGTGACGTAAGAGTGTGAAGAGAGGTTTCTGCAAATATAATGTGTTCTTTTTTTGTTGTTTTTTTTGAGATGGGGTTTCGCTCTTGTTGCTGCCCAGGCTGGAGTGCAGTGGCATGATCTCGCTCACTGCAACCTCCGCCTCCCAGGTTCAAGTGATTCTTGTGCCTCAGCTTCCTGAGTAGCTGGGATCACAGGTGTGTGCCACCATGCCCAGCTAATTTTTGTATTTTTAGTAAAGACAGGGTTTCGCCATGTTGGCCAGGCTGGTCTTGAACTCCTGGCCTCAAGTGATCTGCCCACCTCAGCCTCCCAAAGTACTGGGATTACAGGCTTATGTGTACTTTTGAGAGTCGTTTCGAATCTTTTGTGAAATGAAGCAGGGGTATCAATAAGAACATATTTTTAAAAATGTGTCAAGAGCTTGCATTTGGCATCCCTGTCTGACCAACTTGCTGTCTGGGCCCCATGGAACGTACTCACCAGGCTCTTGGTGCTCTGAACAAGGCAGGTCCTCAGCCAGTCTCTCCCACACTCATCTGTACCCCAGGAGCTAGTTTGTCCCTAAACCTGTATACTTGTATTAAATATGATGTAAACAAGTGACCTAAGAGTGTGAAGAGAGGGTTTCTGCAAATATTATGTGTTCTTTTTTTGTTGTTTTTTTTGAGATGGGGTCTCGCTCTTGTTGCTGCCCAGGCTGGAGTGCAGTGGCATGATCTCGCTCACTGCAACCTCCACCTCCCAGGTTCAAGTGATTCTCCTGTCTCAGCCTCCTGAGTAGCTGGGATTACAGGCATGCGCCACCATGCCCGGCTAATTTATTGTATTATTAGAGACGAGGTTTCTCCACGTTGGTCAGGATGGTCTTGAACTCACGACCTCAGGTGATCCGCCTGCCTCAGCCTCCCAAAGTGCTGGGATTACAGGCGTGAGCCACCACGCCCGGCTATAATGTGTTCTATAAAAAGAAATGTGAAAAGAGGGTTTTATGAAAAAATTAAATGCTTTGCTAAATGTGAATTGCTAAAAACATTGCTGTCAAATTAGGTGTGAGCGAGATGACAGTTAAACATTAGAGGAAGATCATAAACATCTAGAAGGATTCTGTACTTTGATTGCTTTACTGATGTCTTGAAGTTCTTACTTTGCTTTAGAAATTGTGGAGGCTGTGTTATGGGTAGGGTTTATGCAAGAAAGACGTCTGGGAACTTCAGTCTGTGGGCCCACACTCAAAGCAAAGGGCTTGGCTTTACATCAAAAGATCAGCAATGACTGAATGTTTATAGGTTTTCAGTTAATAGAAAATGTTTTCGGTATGTGGAGCAGGTTCCATTTTTGATTCCCTGCTTTAACTGATTTTTTGATTAACTAAACAATTACTAGCTCCGATCACATAGGCCAGGAGGGCTTCTACTCTGTGATATTCTGGCCTCGCTGTTGGTGTCTTTATTTTGGTTACTTTGTTTGAGTCCAACAAATTTGTGAGAATTACTCATTTTGCAGTGAGGAGACTGAGCCCAGAGCATTCAAGTTCCTACAGCTAAGAAGTGGCAGGACTGGGATTGAAAGCCGGTGTCCATGCTGCTGAACCTGTGCAGACGGGGAGAGCAGGTATGGGTGCGGTGTGGACCGCGCTGTCAGGCACACTAGCGTACGTGCAGGGCGCCCGCTGCACAGACGTAGCTGCAGCCGATGCTCAGTGCTGCCTGGTGATTCTGTACCTCCTTTCTGAGGCTGCTGCCTTAGTGTGCTCTCCGTAGTTGGAGTCTTTTGTGTGCATCTTAGCTGTTGAAAAGGCGCCTATTAATTTATCACGGGTGATGTGTGCCTCCTTGTGCTCAGAGGAGGCGTCTGCACCCATGTACCTCACTAATGACAGGTTATGGGATGGAGAGGAGATAATAGATCTTTTCATCTGATGTCTATATAGCAAGGTGCTATGTCCCTGGTAGCTTCTAGGGGGGCAGCAGCTGCTAGTTGTTCTGTCTCCTGCTGGCAGAGAGAAGGTTGGACAATTGAGCAATTTGCTCTGGTCTCCAGCTCTTTAAGTGGTGCCTGCAGGTCTCCAGGGAGTCACCGGAATTTGCATAAGAAAATATAATATCCAGGATCTTTTATTTCTACTTTCTCTGCCCCCCTCAGGTAAATCCTTTATCTGTGTTTCTATCAACATCCACAAATTCCTCATTATCAGAGTTAAGGCAGCAAAGTTCACCTGCTTCGAAGATAAGAGAATAGAGATGTCTTTAAGAGAGTAAAATCTTTCTGTCAGATCTTACTTGTTGCCAAGAGCTAGACATTGATAACCCACTCAAATAATGTTTAGAGGTTTTGAAACTTTCCCCCATGGGCATGTGTCTTTAATTCTGTTGGGAATACCACTGTCATATGGTTGATTACCTGTTCTTCCTGTCAGCACTTCCCCCCAACCCCACTCCCTCCCCTCTATCCAAACTAGTCTTACAGAGGTTTCTCTTCAATTCTAAATGACTTATTTCAGAAACACATGAAGGGGAACATTTCGGATGTGCCAGTTTTTTGTTTTTTGTTTTTGTTTTTTTTTTTTGAGACGGAGTCTTGCTCTGTCACCCAGGCTGGAGTGCAGTGGCACGATCCCGCTCCCTGCAAGCTCTGCCTCCCGGGTTCACGCCATTCTCCTGCCTCAGCCTCCCGAGTAGCTGGGACTACAGGCGCCTGCCATCATGCCCGGCTAATTTTTTTTGTATTTTTAGTAGAGACAGGGTTTCACTGTGTTAGCCAGGATGGTCTCACTCCTGACCTGTGATTCCCCCCTCGCCTCCCAAAGTGCTGGGGTTACAGGCATGAGCTGCTGCGCCCAGCCTTGGATGTGCCAGTTTTTTAGACTTGGGGGCCCAAGACTGACATATGGGCAACTTGTGCCTTGTCAGAGTGAGTCCCAGCTCCCTCCCCTCCCAGAAGTGCACCTCCTACTGTGCCCTGAATGCTCCTGCCTGCCAGATCTTCCAGCTGTGTGGCTGAGGCAGGTGCCCAGGAGGAGAAAGGCTGGTTGCAGGCAGAACCAGATGGTTGCAGTCCACACAGGGAAGCAAATTGGCCACGACATTTCAGCCATGTGAGGTTTATTTAGGATTAGTTAAGAATTCGCAGCCTTGACTCCACTGAGGGAGGAGCGGGTGACCTAGGGCCACTTTCTTGTGGCTTTGCATTCTTTCAGGCTTTCATCTGAAGATCCCAGGGTACTGGGGAAGGGTGGGAGTTTCCATCCAGCTCCATTGCAGAGAGTGGCATTCCTGAAAGACAAAGGCATGCCTCTTTTTTTTTTTTTTTTTTTGAGACGGAGTCTCGCTCTGTCGCCCAGGCTGGAGTGCAGTGGTGTGATCTCGGCTCACTGCAAGCTCCGCCTCCCGGGTTCGTGCCATTCTCCTGCCTCAGCCTCCCAAGTAGCTGGGACTACAGGTGCCCGCCGCCACATCCGGCTAATTTTTTTTGTATTTTTTGTTGTTGTTGTTAGTAGAGATGGGGTTTCACCATGTCAGCCAGGATGGTCTCCACCTCCTGACTCGCGGATCCTCACAGCCCCTCAGCCAAAGTGCTGGGATTACAGGCGTGAGCCACCTCGCCTAGCAAAGGCATGCCTCTTAACCTCACCTCTCCAGCTGTCTCCGTTGTCTGCAAAATGGCAGTTAATAGAATTTGTTAATAAACAGAAGAAATAATGAGAAATAGTGGCACATCATTTGACAGTAAGGTGGTTTATAATTTCTGTTTATTAAATGATTCTCATTATTATTATTTCTATTGGATTTTTGAAGAATTCAGCCTGGTCCCCAGAGCCCCATTTATAAAGCATTTTATTTCTTCCTTTATAATATCTAGAAATAACTTCAGTTCCAGTGAAATCCAGATCTGTGGTCCCACCCCATCCCCAGCTCTGCTTCTCTCCCCTTCCTCTCTGCTTGTCTTCTGTGACCTCAGCGGGCTCCATCAGGTGGGCGGTATCCCCTACTGACCAGACTGGCAGAGCTAATGCCGGCTGGAGGAACACCGCCATGTTTGTTTTTGCAGTTCCTGGATTTGGTTTAATGTACAATTGATTTTTTTAAATGTATTTAATCATTTTTTTCTTACCTCTTAAGGATTAACCTGCACAAACCTCATTTTATCCTAAGTGTGGCTTTGGGAGGAAGGGAGGAGAAAATTGAGTTTCTCCAGCTTATTTTATTCTTTTATGCTTTATTTTCCAAATGGCTTTTCCTGCTGAAGCAGCTCTGTATAATACAATGTATTTTCGTGGCCATTACTTACTCATTACTAACTGGTCTCTCCAGCTTCCCTTTGTCTGTGAACTAAATACAGGGGGCCTCAAGATAATTGGTAGCTCCATCACTGACCCACCAATTATAGATCAGCAGGGAAGGCAGCCCAGGGATGGTTTGTGGTTGGCACAGGCTGCCCACCTAGAAATGTGAGTTATTCTCTACCTGCCACCAAGTTGGGCTTGACTAGATCGGTCGTTTCCTAATTTTGGACTTTGGCTTCTCTAATTGCATCACACGGCTCCCTGGTTTACAGGTTTCAGCCTCATTTCATCCCTACACATGCTGCTGGTGTCTTTCTTAGTTCATGCCTCCTTGGCATGTCTACAAAGCATTAATTTGCAGAGGTTTTGTTTCTATTTTCCTTTGAGGTTCCCTGGTGCCTAGAATGGTTAGATGACAGGCTGCAGATAAATAATTCTGTTGAAATAGCGGGTTTCTGTGCATTTTTGTCTGATGTGTCCAAGTAAAGGCAAGTCTTTGTGGGTGCCATATTAAGCCCCCCTTTTGAGCATTTATCTGATTTGTGTTCCAGCTTATCTACTTTGCTCTGGCATGGAGAAGGAAAAGTCCCATTTCCTGCTAGGCTGCCAGGCACTTATGTAAGACTTTTAGGTGCCAAAGTAGGAAAGGAGCCCCTGTGTTGTATGGCCGTATACATTTTGCGTGTGTGTTTCCTGGGTGTTTGGCACCTAGGCACTTTGCTAAGCCCTGTATGGGATGGGCATATACCGTATTGCTCAGCTCCCGGCAGAAAATAAGCACTCATACATATTTGTGGAATGTGTGAGTGTGTGTGCTCACTTATGTGCGATGGAGATGATGAGCCAAGGAGTTGGATTGCACAGTTGCTGCCTGGCGTCTTGCTAGGAACTTAGGGTGCAACATTCCCACTGGGCCACACATATGCCGATGTTCAGTGGATGACTGCTACGTAGGCAACATAAAGAGGCCATTTATGAAAGGAACTTCAGAGGAAACATTATAACTGAGACCTTTACAGCCTTTCCATTATTATGGGTTAAATCTTGACAGTCTTTATTTGCAATGACACTGGGACCAGTAAAGACAATGCTCACTCCCACCTCCTCGTTCTCTCTCCACATCCTGTTCCGTAGTTGTGGTGCACCGATAGGCATCGTTAAACGTGCAGGCAGCAGAGCTGCTGGTTTGTCTAGAAACAGCCCCTTTTGACTCAGAAGTTGGAACCCAGATGACTCATCATTCTATTTGTTTTATTGCAACTGTCATTTCATAAAATGCCCTGAAAGCTTTAAACTGTAAATGCCAAAGTGAGGTTTTTGTCTTTTTTATTTTGTTATCTCCTCTGTTTTTTCTAATCTTTTATATTTCTATTTTATCCTTTCTTTTCAGAGTTATTTTCTTTCATTACTGTCTCTTTCTCTGTCCCTCCCTTCCTTCCTGCCTCCCCCCTTCGATGACTCTAATGGCATGAGTAGTTGAAGTGGTTTTTGCTAACATCATGATGCGTTCTTTCCAGCTTTAATGCTATCTGATTGAGAGTGTCTCCCCTCAGATTTTTGTGTAGGGTTTAGAAATGGAAATGGCCATGCACATCAGAGTTTAAATTTTCCTAGGCAAGTCTGCCATGAACTGTAGGACCTATAACTTCTAGAGATGGAGGGACCCCTGACGCCTGTGGACTCTGGACTCCTGACTTCTGTGGACTGTAGAATTTATGACTTCTGTGGACTGTAGAATTTATGACTTCTGTGGACTGTAGAATTTATGACTTCTGTGGACTGTAGAATTTCTGACTTCTGTGGCCTGTGGGACCTCTGACTTCTGTGGTCTCTGGGACCTGTGACCTCTTTGACTTCCAAGTCTTCTGTGGACTGCAGGACCTCATCAACATGTGTATTGCCAGAAAGAGGCTTGATCGTGTTAACCTGTTTCTCTCTGGAGGTGTCACATACTAGAATTTCTGCTCAGTCTTATGGCTTAGGTGGGCTGTTGAGTCTAAATATTTTTTTTTTTTTTTGAGACGAAGTCTCACTCTATCACCCAGGCTGGAGTGCAGTGGCATAATCTTGGCTCACTGCAAGCTCCGCCTCCCAGGTTCATGCCATTCTCCTGCCTCAGCCTCCAGAATAGCTGGGACTACAGGCGCCTGCCACCACGCTCGGCTAATTTTTGGTATTTTTAGTAGAGACAGGGTTTCACCATGTTAGCCAGGATGGTCTCTATCTCCTGACCTCGTGGTCCACCTGCCTTGGCCTCCCAAAGTGCTGGGATTACAGACGTGAGCCACCGTGCCTGGCCCAAGTCTAAATTTTTAAGGACTAGAGCTCTCAGACAGGACTTTCCGGATCTTTTTTTCTGATACCCGACACTGTGGCACTTGACTAAGTCACCTGATTGATGACATGAGCATTGCTGGGTGTTGAAACACCTGGCCAGGGAAACAGGGACTTCTGTGGATTCATCCAAAGGATGGCAGACAGATTGTGGAATTTTAATGAAGGTGGGGTGGATCCCTGATGTTCACCTGCCTTGAAGCATAGCAGAATCCCAGCATTAACTTCAGGGGTGTTGGCTGGAAACCTGCACTGGTGTCGGTGGTTATATTCCACATTTGTCAAATCCTTTAATCCAACTGAACTAATTTTAGAAGTAGCTAGTTATAATGAAAAAGAACAATATATTCAGATGCATAGGATCGTTTTTAAATGAAATGCTCCCTGTTCTTTTCCTTCTTTTTTTTTTTTTTTTTTTTTTTTTTTTTTTTTTGAGACGAAGTCTCACTCTATCACCCAGGCTGGAGTGCAGTGGCACAATCTTGGCTCACTGCAAGCTCCGCCTCCCAGGTTCACGCCATTCTCCTGCCTCAGCCTCCTGAGTAGCTGGGACTACAGGCGCCTGCCACCACGCTCGGCTAATTTTTGGTATTTTTAGTAGAGACAGGGTTTCACCATGTTAGCCAGGATGGTCTGTATCTCCTGACCTCATGGTCCGCCCGCCTTGGCCTCCCAAAGTGCTGGGATTACAGACGTGAGCCACTATGCCTGGCCCAAGTCTAAATTTTTAAGGACTAGAGCTCTCAGACCAGGACTTTCCGGATCTTTTTTTCTGATACCCAACACTGTGGCACTTGACTAAGTCACCTGATTGATGACATGAGCATTGCTGGGTGTTGAAACACCTGGCCAGGGAAACAGGGACTTCTGTGGATTCATCCAAAGGATGGCAGACAGATTGTGGAATTTTAATGAAGGTGGGGTGGATCCCTGATGTTCGCCTGCTTTGAAGCATAGCAGAATCCCAGCATTAACTTCATGGGTGTTGGCTGGAAACCTGCACTGGTGTCGGTGGTTATATTCCACATTTGTCAAATCCTTAAATCCAACTGAACTAATTTTAGAAGTAGCTAGTTATAATGAAAAAGAACAATATATTCAGATGCATAGGATCGTTTTTAAATGAAATGCTCCCTGTTCTTTTCCTTCTTTTTTTTTTCTTAATTTTTATTTTTTATGATGGAGTCTTGCTCTGTCGCCAGGCTGGAGTGCAGTGGCGTGATCTCGGCTCACTGCAACCTCCGCCTCCCGGGTTCAAGCAATTCTCCTGCCTCAGCCTCCTGAGTAGCTGGGACTACAGGTGCGTGCCACCAGGCCCGGCTAATTTTTTGTATTTTTAGTAGAGATGAGGTTTCATCATCTTAGCTGGGATGGTCTGGATCTTGTGACCTCGTGATCCACCCACCTTGGTCTTCCAAAATGCTGGGATTACAGGCGTAGGCCACCGCGCCTGGCCCTTTTCCTTCTTTTATAAAATGCCTTTGGTCTATTTTGGCCTTCAGGGTGAGCCATCCTTTGACTTATATTAGAATAAATTTTTTTCCTGTATGCCTCCAATGAAGGAGAGTGTGAGAGTGTTTTCTGTGATGTGAGTGGGAGAAAATAGCGTGTTTTCACAATAGTTAACAAGTTGATGGCTGTGAGTTATGAAAGTGAGTTCTGTATATACACTGGGGTAGGATTCCACATAGAATGCTGTTTTTCACCCACCATAGAATGCTGGTTGTCTGATTCTAACATAGCTGCTATCCCTGATGCTAGAAATGAGAAAACCACAGGCTGTTCACATAATACTCTACCCTTCTGAGGCTAAGGTGGGAACAGGATGGTGGCGGGGTTTGAATCAACATGCTCTCAGTTCCCACCAAAGACCAGTGTGTTCCCCTGTTCCTGCTGACAGCTTGAACAAGGATTCTAAAGTTTCTGGCCGTTTTAATTGAACCGCAGTGAGGAGTGGCCCTGTAGCCTGCTTAGGACATGGGGAATTACTCCTAGGGCCTGGGAGCCAAGTGTCCCTTGCAGGCTCCCTCTTGGTTCTCTACCTAAGGATAGCTTCCCCTTCCCTGGGCAGGGCCTCTTTGAGGAGCAGAAGGATCGTTTAGTGCTCATGGCCTGCTCATTCCTTGGCTTCTCTGCTGAGCTATCCAGCAGGGGTGCCAGTTCTTCCATTTAGCTGACTATTATATAGCCCTTAAAAGGGAAGGGTTTATTTTAGCTAGCTGCTATATTGATTGCTATAGGGACGTTTCTATTTTCACTGGCTGCTATATTGACTGGGAAAGGGAAAGGGGCTGTATTGCCGGGAGCTGTCATATTGACTGTTACAGAAAAGATCTGTATTTAAGCAGTACCGGTGCACTGGGATCTCCCAGGCAGGATATTAATGCTAATTCATCCGCTCACCCCCTGCTGTGAGTGTTATTTGTTTAAATCTGTAGATTCCCACAGCGCGTTTATATCCTCACTAGAGTGAGCTCCGCTCCCTGTAATTATTTAACATTATATGCTGATATAAATTGTAACAATTAAAGAATGGTAATGAGTAGCCAAAAAAGAAAAAAAGAAGAAAGAAAAGAAGAAACAGGAAAAATGTATAAAATAATCTATGCGTGTGTGTGTGTGTGTGTGTGTGTGTATGTGTGTGTGTATGGTGTTAGAAATGGCAGAGTCACCTTCTAAAACAGCCGTGAGAAACTTCTGTCATCCTTTCTCCCAGTTCAGGTTGATTTGTACAGTGCTGCTCAGCCCATGTATTGTGCATCTGTATGTGTGTATGTGCATGCGCCTGTGTACGCACGTGGTCATCACTAGCCAGAAAGATGCCACATTGATGTGTGCTATACTGTGTTGTTTGTGCATGTGTGTAACAATATACAGTGTTTGTTCAGTGTCCTGGCAGGAAATTGGTCTATTAGCGATTCACCTTCTTGGTGAGTAGCTAATACCTTATTTTGTTCAAGATTCCACGTTCACGCAGGAACTTTGGGCCTAAGACACAACTCTAGGGAAAGCCATTGGGGAATGCTCAGTTGGGATTGAACTAATAGGCCATTGGGTGTCACTGTCGCTTTACTGGCTATAGGAGAAAGAGGGGTTATCTGCTGGGGAAACTGGTTTTCAAAAGAAAGAAGTTTTTCTGCTTGAGTTGGAGATGTTGTCTCTTTGAGATGTTTGTCTCTCATTTGGAATTTCCTTTAAAAAAGTAGTTGTTTGCTTGTTTTTGCTACACCAAGCTTCTAGCATTTTTATTGTTCTTGAAAATTGTGTACTGATTGCGATCTGTTCAGCTATCACCTGCAGTGCATCTAGATGAGAACTTCTGTGTGCAGAAAACTGTCCCCCTTAAAAGCCTAGGTAACAAGGAGAGCTGATTTGGGCAAGAACTTGAAAAAGGAGGGAGAAAATCTCCTTGGGCAAATGCTTGCCACTCCTCTGCCGCTGCCCCTGTGTAGGTGGGAAGAGAGTGCGGAGAGAGAGCCAGGCTGCTGCCTGGTCACAGAAGAGTGGGCTCCGTCCTCCAGCAGGCTCTCCAGCAGCATGGATCTGTGCCAGGCTTCACCACAATTCATACTGTGTCAGTTTAATAAATGCACTACTTAAATTATGAAATTACAAAAGAAAAAAGAGAATGCACTTATTCAGACTCTTAATACATTAAAAATAAGGCATTAAAACTCTGACTTTTTTTTTTTCTTCTAGAATCAATAATGAACAGGAAGGGTTGTAGACATTAACAGTCATGGACATTCAAACTCTTATACATAAATTATCTTAGAAAAATGCACATAAGACTTGAATAATGTAAATACATTAATGCATTTAATAATTTAAACATTAAAGCGCAAGCAGGAATTTGAGGCCGAGGCTGTTCTGAGGTAAGGGATTGGTCCTAGAACTCGTGTGTCCCAGGATCGATGGGTGATTTCCCCTTGAGACACCCTGGAAAGAGAGTGCCTGGCCGGCTTGTGTGGCCAAGGATCCCTGGACATTCCTGATCTCAGCTGCCCCCCAGCCTCTTATTTTTGCGTATCCTGAGCTTCGTTCTCAGTTTCATGTTCTCTACTCTTGTGCTTCTAATTGTTTGTTAGAAAACTAAATGTTTCCACTTCAAACAACAATGAACTTTGAGAATGTCTCGGTTGAAAAACCAAACCAAAGTAAAAAATCCTTCGCCCGGCGGTGGGTGGCGGGCAGGCGCCTCACTTCCCAGGCGGTGGGTGGCGGGCAGGCGCCTCACTTCCCAGGCGGTGGGTGGCGGGCAGAGGCGCCTCACTTCCCAGGCGGTGGGTGGCGGGCAGAGGCGCCTCACTTCCCAGGCGGTGGGTGGCGGGCAGGCGCCTCACTTCCCAGGCGGTGGGTGGCGGGCAGAGGCGCCTCACTTCCCAGGCGGTGGGTGGCGGGCAGAGGCGCCTCACTTCCCAGGCGGTGGGTGGCGGGCAGAGGCGCCTCACTTCCCAGGCGGTGGGTGGCGGGCAGAGGCGCCTCACTTCCCAGGCGGTGGGTGGCGGGCAGGCTCCTCACTTCCCAGGCGGTGGGTGGCGGGCAGGCTCCTCACTTCCCAGGCGGTGGGTGGCGGGCAGGCGCCTCACTTCCCAGGCGGTGGGTGGCGGGCAGAGGCGCCTCACTTCCCAGGCGGTGGGTGGCGGGCAGAGGCGCCTCACTTCCCAGGCGGTGGGTGGCGGGCAGAGGCGCCTCACTTCCCAGGCGGTGGGTGGCGGGCAGGCTCCTCACTTCCCAGGCGGTGGGTGGCGGGCAGGCTCCTCACTTCCCAGCGGTGGGCGGCCGGCAGAGGCGCCTCACTTCCCAGACGGGCGGCCGGGCAGAGGCGCCTCACTTCCCGGACGGGCGGCCGGCAGAGGCGCCTCCTCACTTCTTCCCGGACGGGCGGCCGGCAGAGGCGCCTCCTCACTTCCCAGACGGGCGGCCGGGCAGAGGCGCCTCACTTCCCGGACGGGCGGCCGGGTAGAGGCGCCTCACTTCTTCCCGGACGGGCGGCCGGAGAGGCGCCTCCTCACTTCCCAGACGGGCGGCCGGCAGAGGCGCCTCCTCACTTCCCAGACGGGCGGCCGGCAGAGGCGCCTCACCTCCCAGACGCATGGGTGGCCGGGCAGAGGTGCTCCTCACCTCCCAGACGCATGGGCGGCCGGGCAGAGGCGCCTCCTCACCTCCCAGACGCATGGGCGGCCGGGTAGAGGCGCCTCACTTCTTCCCGGACGGGCGGCCGGCAGAGGCGCCTCACTTCCCAGACGGGCGGCCGGGCAGAGGCGCCTCACTTCTTCCCCGACGGGCGGCCGGCAGAGGCGCCCCTCACCTCCCAGACGATGGGTGGCCGGGCAGAGGCGCCTCACTTCCCAGACGGTGGGTGGCCGGGCAGAGGTGCTCCTCACCTCCCAGACGCATGGGCGGCCGGGCAGAGGCGCCTCCTCACTTCCCAGACGCATGGGTGGCCGGCAGAGGGGCGCCTCACTTCCCAGACGCATGGGCGGCCGGGCAGAGGCGCCTCACTTCTTCCCGGACGGGCTGCCGGGCAGAGGCGCCTCCTCACCTCCCAGACGCATGGGTGGCCGGGCAGAGGCGCCTCACTTCCCAGACGTGGGTGGCCGGGCAGAGGCGCCCTCACTTCTTCCCGATCGGGCGGCCGGGCAGAGGCGCCTCCTCACTTCTTCCCGATCGGGCGGCCGGGCAGAGGCGCCTCCTCACTTCTTCCCGGATCGGGTGGCCGGGCAGAGGCGCCTCCTCACCTCCCAGACGATGGGTGGCCGGCAGAGGCGCCCTCACTCCCAGACGGTGGGTGGTCGGGCATAGGCGCTTCCTCACTTCCCAGACGGTGGTGGTCGGGCAGAGGCGCCCTCACTTCTTCCCGGACGGGCGGCCGGGTAGAGGCGCCTCCTCACCTCCCAGACGCATGGGTGGTCGGGCAGAGGCGCCCTCACTTCCCAGACGGTGGGTGGTCGGGCCGAGGCTTTAGGCGCCTCCTCACTTCCCAGGACGGTGGGTGGCCGGCAGAGGCGCCTCACCTCCCGGACGGGCGTCGGGCAGAGGCGCCTCACTTTTCCCGACGGGCGTCGGGCAGAGGCGCTTCCTCACTTTTCCGGACGGGCGGGCGGCCGGCAGAGGCGCCTCACTTCTTCCCCGGACGGGCGTCGGGCAGAGGCGCCTCCTCACTTCCCAGACGTGGGTGGCCGGGTAGAGGCGCCTCACTCCAGACGGTGGGTGGTCGGGCAGAGGCGCCTCCTCACTTCCCAGACGGTGGGCAGAGGCGCCTCACTTCCCAGACGGGTGGCCGGGCAGAGGCGCCTCACTCCCAGACGGTGGGTGGTCGGGCAGAGGCGCCTCACTTCCCAGACGGTGGGTGGCCGGGCAGAGGCGCCTCCTCACTTCCCAGACGGTGGGTGGCCGGGCAGAGGCGCCTCACTTCCCAGACGGTGGGTGGTCGGGCAGAGGCGCCTCACTTCCCAGACGCATGGGCGGCCGGGCAGAGGCGCCTCACTTCTTCCCGGACGGGCGGCCGGCAGAGGCGCCTCACTTCTTCCCGGACGGGCGGCCGGGCAGAGGCGCCTCCTCACCTCCCAGACGCAGTGGTCGGGCAGAGGCGCCTCACTTCCCAGACGGTGGGTGGCCGGGCAGAGGCGCCTCCTCACTTCCCAGACGGTGGGTGGCCGGGCAGAGGCGCCCTCACCTCCCAGACGGGTGGTCGGGCAGAGGCGCCTCACCTCCCAGACGGGTGGTCGGGCAGAGGCGCCTCCCCACCTCCCAGACGGTGGGTGGCCGGCAGAGGCGCCTCCTCACTTCCCAGACGGGGCGGCGGCCGGGCCGGGGCTGCAATCCCAGCACCCTCGGGAGGCTGAGGCGGGAGAGCACTCGGGTGTCAGGAGCTGGCACCAGCGTAATAACATGACACTGCCACACCAAGTAGCCAAAGGAGAAAAGCAGGCAGCGGTGGGAAGGGCACACAATGGTAGTCCTGAGAGAATCACAAGGCTGTCAGCAATGGAGCCGAGTAGATTGCAGCCTGGGCCACAGAGGGGAAAGAAGAAAAGAAAGAAAGAAAGAAAGAAAGAAAGAAAGGAGGGAGGGAGGGAGGGAGGGAGGGAGGGAAGGAAGGAAGGAAGGAAGGAAGGAAGGAAGGAAGGAAGGAAGGAAGGAAAGTTTTCATTTATTAATGCTAATGCTGTTCTCTGGTTGTTCCCCAGCCCTGTTTTATAGTCCAAATCACAGATGAGAAACTAGAAGAACTGTAGAAAATGTGTTACTGAGTACACATTCTGAGAACTTTGTCTCTCTTTGTAGAAGAGTGTGTCTATTTGGTCAGTAATGCAAATGTTGTCCCACTGGGTTTGCTGTGGGACCCACTGGATTTGCCGTGGGACCTTGAGAAATGGTTATCAGATGGTAGTGACTGAACCAAACCTGTTTTCATTATCGCCAGGTCCGTGGGAGTCTTTTACAGGATCTCAAATCTCCTGCCTGAAACTTTACCTGGGATTGTCTTGATAGGACCCAAGCCTCGTCTGTGCTGGCATCTGTGACTTTGTTTGCAGCCCTTTCTAGTCTTTATTGTGGCCAAGGACAGTCTGGTCTCCCAGCTAACATGGGTACAAACCAGCTTCTAGCTACTTGCAGGAGAATAGCTATGGGTTGACTTGGCATCTGAAGCAGATACAAACAGATTAGGCTGAGCTGCCCCAGAATAGCTAGAAGGAAAACCAGTACTTTAAAAACTGGTCGTCAGGTAATGGTTTAGAAAGAAAGTAGTTTGGAGAATGGGTGAGGACAGCCTGGTGAGTGATCCCGAGGTCAGTGGGCTGTCCTTGGGATGCGCTCAGATTCTTCTCTAGACCTGGAGAGCAATAGCCGTGCCTCACAAGCCCTTCTCCACCTGTTTTGTTTTAAGGTGGCAGAGCCTTTCTTCCAGTTTTAGTTCAGCCTTGGGATGAAGGTCAGACCTCGGTTTGTTCTGTTCTTTTCTTTTCCAGTTTCAGAGCCCAAGCCTGCTCCCTCTGTTGCTTGTCCAGCCTTGACCAGTGACTGTCTTCAGCCTGCACTCTGCATTTCATCCCAGCAGTAGGAAGAAGTGAGGTCAGGGGAGCGCGTGAACCAGGGAGAATCGAATTCTCTTTGGATTTTGCTGGTCCCACCCAGAAAAACTGCTTTCTCTTCCCTTAAGTTCCAAGAACTGATGGCCTTAACTGTACAATTGGCTGGTGCCAGATTGAGATGTGTTGAACTGGGCAGTGGAGGTGGGGGTGAGGGGCGCAGAGTGCTGGCTGTGTCAGGCAGTGATCAGATAGGCACTGATCGGGTGGGTTCACCCTCTGACAGAGCCCGTATGCAGACTTCCTTCGAAGAGAGAGGAGTCAGGTTCATTAATTAAAGGAGCCTGGCTTGAGAGGCCTGTAATTATAGGTGCTAGAAATCTGAATTTTAAGAGGTTGTGCAGCTGCATTTTGAAAAATGTAGGGAGGCACCGAGAAGTACTGGTTGTGGGCAAGAATGTGGCTGTACCAGATTTTGGAGGTTCAGGTTTTGGCAGAATTCCCCTCCAAATTCTTATTTATTCTTTCTTTCCATTTTGTTCTTCTTCTTTTTTTTTTTCTCTAAATGGGAAGCAGAACCTGTGATTTTTTTTTTTAATGAAGGTTACACCCTGTGACCGAGAGGCTAGCATTGTCAGAGTATATGGGGGGCAGAAAGGAGTTGCTGTAAACTAGAAGATGCTTAGTTTTTGAGGAAACAGGGGACATCTTTGGGCTTTAGGGATTCAGTATTTGAAAAAAATTAAATAATTTCTTTCTTGAAATGAGTGAGGGGAGCAGGGTGCAGAAACCCAATTTGAATGCAGTCTAGGGAGGTAAGTCCCAGGCAAATGGTGGACTCTAGAACCTTTGTCCCGACTTGACTTCCCCAGAAGTGTCTCTTCCTCTGTCATGCGTCACTTTTCCATGTGAACCCTGAGTTACAAACAGAAAATTTCAGACCTTTATGGGAAGTCCTGACCTGTGCCTTTTCTTTCCCATTTCCTCAGTTATTTGTAGGTTGACCTTTTGTTTTGGGTGCTTTTTCGCTCTCCTTTCCTTAAAAAAAAGTTTCCCTCTTTGCTTCTTGTCAAAAACCTTTATTTCGATCCCTGACTATTTGCATCTCTGTTAATTAAGCATGGCTAATTTGATATGTAGATGGGATGGGGAGGGTTAAGGGTTAGATGAATAGAGGTCTACTCCCTGCCTCCCCCGGGTGGTGGGCAGGGGTGTTCCACAGACCTGCAAGACTGAACAGCTGGACACAGCTGACGGCAAACCCGATGCCAGTGAGAACCTCCTCTCTGCTTCACTGGTTTTGTCTCTTTGGGGATATTGAAAGCGTCATCCCGTTTCACAGACTGGACCCTCTGTGAAGGGCTGAAAAAAATAAAATATAAAGGCCAGTTCTCTGTGCTCTTTTCTTACATTCTTGTAGTGTATATATTGGGAAATCCACGGGTGAACCCGTGCACTGTAGAATAGAACACAAGTGTCCAAGACTCTCACTTGGTGCATTTACAATATGCAAATTCCAATTCCAATTAGATTGAAACCTCTATTTAGCAGAGTGGTTTTGTGAAATAAATAACTTTTGAAGAAGGAGACCTACTATATGTAATAAATATATATTTTTCCTTCAGTTGCCTGCACGGTGCTTCCTGCATTCCCAGCCCTTGCCCGCAATGCTGATTCTGAAGCATCTTTGGGCTCTTTACAGAAGGAATGCTTCTCCTTCCCTTCCTGGCACAGGGATTTCATCCTTGATTTACGGTGCTCAGCTTGTTAGCGCCGGTGAAGGGGAGAGATGGTGTGAAGGTCGTTATGTCCGTTTTGTCCTCTTGGAGAGAAAGTGAGGGGGTGTGTTTCTTGCCATGTGCTTGTCATGGTAGTGGTGGAGTTCGAGAGGCCCCCGCTTCTGTCAAAAGGAGTCGAGCCAAACTCTCATCCTCTCTTCTTCACCCTCTATACTACACGTTGTCCAACAGGGGATGAATGATTTCAAAAGCGGAATTCAGAATTTCAGGAAGAGTAGCACACCACCGAGTAGAGAGCCTCCCCCAACACCCCCCTTTTCATCATTCTCCCCTCCTCAGCCCAGCCGTGACAAACTGACAGATAATTAACAGATCAGGCCTTCCTATTAGGCGTGCCCCGTGCTGGAAGCTGCTCTGGCTCTATGCAGTCCTTTAGCAGCTCTGTGCGTGTGGGTGGTGCCCGCTCTAAGTGGCCATAGCAGAGGGCAGAGAGTGCTTTGGGAAAAGCAAACAGAATGCTCTTTGGAGGAGAGAGTGCTTAAGAGGGAGAGCGGGGGCAGTAAGGTGCCTGGCTTGAAAGCACCTGGTGAAAAGACTTGGACTTTCAGGGTTGTGATCCGGAATACCACCGCCCGTCTCCGGGAATGGTGCGCTGGGTTATAATAGGATGCCTGATTACAAAGAACATTTTGAAGGCCACTTCCCAGGTCAGGCTGTGCATTAGGTCCACTCATCCTTCTGTGTAACACTGCTGGACTTGCAAAATTGGAAGTGCGCAGCCTGTTGTGTTTCAGCTTTGGCATTAAATATTTCTGCACAGACACTGCCCTATGTGGCTTTCTCTTAGCTAACTAACTTTTCTTTCCCCGGTGGAAAGAAGAATTCATTGTGAGAATATTCATTTCTACTTACTGGTGACTTTTAAAAACTACTTTTCTTTGTTTTTGGAGACAGGGGCTTGCTGTGCTGCTCAGGCTGGAGCGCAGTGTGCAAACACGGCTTACTGCAGCCTTGACCTTTGGGCCGAAGTGATCCTCCCGCCTCGATCTCCATGTAGCTGGGACCATAGATGTGTGCCACCACACCCAGCTCATTTGAAATTTTTGTTGTTGTTGTTGAACAGAAATGGTGAGAGTAAAATAAAAATAAATTAAATAAATAATACTTTTTGGTAGTGATGGGGTCTCACTTTGTTGCCCAGGCTGGGTCTCAAATTCCTGGGCTCAAGCAATGCTCTCGCTTCAGTCTCCCACAGTGCTGGGATTACAGGCATGAGCTATTGTGCCTGGCCTTCTTCCTTTTTGTTTTTGTTTTTGTTTGGTTTTTAACTAGAGACAAGGTCTCACTCTGTCACCCCAGGCTGGAATGCAGTGGTGCAGTCATAGGTCACTGCAGCCTCGACCTTCTGAGCTCAAGTGATCCTCCTGCCCCAGCCTCCCAAGTATCTGGGACCACAGGCATATGCCAACATGCCCAGCTAATTTTTTTTTTTTTTTTGAGACGGAATCTCGCTCTGTCACCCAGGCTGGAGTGCAGTGGCGATCTCGGCTCACTGCACCCGCCTCCCAGGTTCACGCCATTCTCCTGCCTCAGCCTCCCAAGTAGCTGGGACCACAGGCATATGCCAACATGCCCAGCTAATTTTTAAATTTTTTGAAGAGACAGGATTTCACTGTGTTGTCTAGGCTGGTCTCAAACTCTTGGCCTCAAGTGATCCTCCCACCTCGGCCTCCCAAAGTGCTGGGATTACAAGCATGAGCCACCGCGCCTGGCATGCCCAGCTAATTTTTAAATTTTTTTTGAAGAGACAGGATTTCACTGTGTTGTCTAGGCTGGCCTCAAACTCTTGGCCTCAAGTGATCCTCCTGCTCCAGCCTCCCAAGTAGCTGGGACCACAGGCATATGCCAACACGCCCAGCTAATTTTTAAATTTTTTGAAGAGACAGGATTTCACTGTGTTGTCTAGGCTGGCCTCAAACTCTTGGCCTCAAGTGATCCTCCCACCTTGGACTCCCAGAGTGCTGGATTACAGTCATGAGCTGTTGTGCCTGGCCTTCTTCTTCCTTTTATACTTTCTCCCATTCCTTTTCTCTAACCTTCTCTTTCTCCTTTTTCTCTTCTATCCTCCCATTTTCCCTAATAAAATATTCTTATGCCTTTGTCTCCACATGCAAATACTGACTAGGGCAGACAGGGGTGCCTGTGGAGGCAGAGCTATCTGGCTGCTCTGAGATGATGTCAGCTGATTTTACTTCTCTGAATTTGCTTTCATGCTTTATTTTAGGTTTTAAAAAGATTTTTCAAGCCACATCTACTCTACTTTATAGTCTGTAATCCTACTTTGAAGATGAAAAGTGTTACATAAATGCTAACTAATTATTCCTTATAACACTTTGTGAGTCTCTAAGCAGTATTAGTCCCATTTTACAGATGAGGAAGCAGAAACAGGAAAGGTAAGTAGCTCTGAAAGTTACTGAAGAAGTTGGTGACTGAGTTAGAATTAAACCTGGCTCATCTTTGGCCTTGCTTTTTGATTACCACCTTATGGGTGTTGACTTTTTTCCCCCTAAGAATCATACATATTTAAGGTGAGGTTGAGTGAATACCATCCCCTTGGCCCCTTCTCATTATATACTTTTAACCTTCTGAAGTTTCATTTGTAGTCTTTAGATGTTAAATGAATTTCTAGGTAATTCCTGGGAAAGAAGGATGCTGAACCACTTGTGGGCTGGTAAAAACCCTGTCTATTACAGTCTTAAAGCAGAGTGTTCACTTTCTCTTTCCAACAGCTTCTAGTAAGTGGGCCCACGTCACACGCACTGGCCCCAGTGATCGTAGCGTTGTAGGAAGTCCTGCCATATTTGATTGAATTTAGCCATTCTGGAATGACGTGTTCATGAAGTCGGCTCTTGCATTACTGTGGCCTTTATTATTGCTAATGCATTCTGACATTACAGGTGTAGCCTTGGCTCTCCCAGAAAGGGCAAGGCTGCTCTTACCAAACGAAAGAGCAGAATTTATGAAACCGTTACACAGTGAGGCCAGTGTTCACCTTTAGTTACTAAGCGGAGAAAGGGAAATAAATGCTTTTATAGAAAAGATAGCCAGTGACAGCAGTCTATCCTGATTCCTCAGCCAGCATTGTTTCAAAAAGTGGATCAGTTAATATTGTTCCCAGATAGAGAACGAGGACCAATGGATAGAAGGTTCGGGAAAGGAGATTTCAACTCAGTTTAAAGAGGCACTCTTGAAAATGAGCTGACAGTATCTTAAGGGAGTAGTTTCCCTGCTCATTATGAGCATTCAAGAGGAGGCTTCCTGATCATTTGTCAGGGTTGTTGAAGAGGGGAGTCCCTAGGTCATGGGTGGGACCAGATGGCTCAAGATCTCTTTTGGCTTGTTTCCTTGTCTTAGATTGCTACAGCAAAAACAGCATCTTTCCTGCTTCTATTTTGACTTTACAAGTGGCCGGTGTACTGTGAGGACCTGTGAATGCTCAGTAACTATTCATTATTTAATCTCTGGCTTCCTGCTTCTTAATCTAACATGAATCAAAGCTGTTCTTGTTCAATTCAGGAAAACCACCATCTCTGGCACCTCCTAGAATGAGGCATTCTGGATAGCCACGTTTTCTGGATGCTCATCAGGAGCCATTTGAAAGCAGAACAAAACAAAACACTTTAAAACTTTTGGCTGGGAATTATGTAAAATGGATTACATACTTTCTTGCTTTATTAAGCTGAATATCTGGAATATAATTTAATCGTGATGACTCAGTATTGTCATTTTAGATGAACATGTTTATATGGTGTTATAAGCATAGCTCTGTTTTCAAAACCTGTTGAAATATAGATATGTTGTATATTTGCCCCTACTTGAAATGACTCCACCGATTCTAAATGACCCCAGACTAATAAACTTTTTGAATTTTTTTGTTTGCTTTTCATGGATGTTTCTCTCTTGACATTTGCTGTTAGGCTTTTTTTTGCTGTCACATCTTTGTTCTGTGTCTCTGTACTAGCTGGCTCCTTCCTCCGTTCTCATTTGCAGCTTTTATCTTCTATGATTTGGATACCAGATAACTAAGCTTGTATATAAAATAAATAGTAAGTAGTGTGAGTAAAGCTTCGCAGTGTATAAAATATATGGAATTTGTAATATCTTTTTTGGCTGCCCTGATTTTTTCTGCTCTTCCCTGTCTCCTCCTTCTCTGTTGATTTTCTCCTTTTTTTGAATTGGGTGTCAGTTGGAGAGATGAAATCTGGAAAGACTGGGTCTTGTCCTTGACCTAAGCCCATATCTCTGGCCCAGGTATCAGCGGCTGCCTCATGGAATCAACTTAGAAATTATAAAATGGCGCAGGTAGGGGGTCCTGAAGGTCATCTGTTTAACCACTTATTTTATAGCAATGAAGGAATCTGAGGCACTGAGTGGGGACATGAGAGGCGAGGTTCATGACAGTATTTGTGTAAGGTAAAAAAAAAAAAAATCTTGTAGGAAAATTCTCTGCTGGCTTATCAGCAAGTTCAGAATTAAAGTACATAAACCAAAAAAAGGCTTCTGTTTGTGGCAGCATTTGGCTGTGTTTGTACTCAAGACTGTTATCGATATTCTAGGAGAAGCTTTAATCCTTTCATTCAAACTTACAAGAAATGCTGTTTCCTTTTAGTTAAAAAAAAAAAAAAAAGTCCAAGAGAGCATTTGATTTGAGGAACCAAAAGTCTAGAAAATGTATCCGGGAGTCCTCGTCAATTTGGGGCATAATGAAATATAAAAAATACTCAATAAAAGCTCCTTTATTACTTTAACTGTTTAAATGTGGAGTTTTTAGCCATCAGGTTAATGTTTTGGTATCATTTTTTTATTTGATTGTGAGCACTTTTCCAGGTAGCTCTGCCACTCGAGCGCTAATCAGATTCCCACAGATAAATGGTGCTAGCTGCAGCCTGACATCACTGCGTTTTTGCTTCAACATTATTTTATTTTATTTGGTTTTCCTGTAAAAGTTAATAACTCCATGTCCATGTGTTTAAACAGGCAAGAAGAGAGAGAGAAAGGACAGTGAGCAGAAAAGGATGAGGGATGTTTCAGGAAGCTTGTGCAAAATTGAGGAAATTTAGGGATTTTTGTAATTTCCAGGTATCTTACGTTATGAACAGTATGTGAAGAACCAAGAAGGTTACAAAGCAAGATGGTAATTCATAATCCTTCAGATAACAAAAAGTGAACTTCTCTGTTTCTCAGACAGTGCTGGGAAGAATTTGAAAGGAGTTACCATTGATTTAAAGGAGGAAGATGCTCAGTAAACTGATATGCTTAATGGTGAGAATTTTGTAAATTTTGTGTTATTCATAAGTAAATTACATGCTTATCTGGCATCTCCTAGATGACCAAGATGGGGAAGAGCATCAGATATAGGGCATAAAGACCCTCCTTTTCATCTTCCCATTATTAGTAGGACACAGTGGCTCTTGGCCAAGATGGCTCTGGTGCTCAGTAGGCCTTTGTGGAATCATTTGTTTTATTGACTGATTGATTGATTGATATTTTTAGAGACAGGGTTTCACTCTGTCACCCAGGCTAGAGTGAAGCGGCACAATCATAGCTCAGTGTAACCTCAAACTCCTGAGCTCAAGCCATCTTCCCACCTAGCCCCCCGAGTAGCTGGAGCGCCACTACGCCCAGCTATTTAAAAAAAACAAATTTTTTTTTTTAAACAATGGAGTCTCGCTATGTTGCCCAGGCTGGTCCTGAACTCCTGGCCTCCAGCCATCCTCCTGCCTCAGCCTCCCAAAGTGCTGAATTATAGGCGTGGGCCACCATGCCCGGCCGGATCATTTATTTTTTAAAGTGTGTGTTTGTTTATTGGTAGCTGTGCTGGCTAATAATAGGGATGTTTATGGTATTTAGTGAAAGGTTGCTGAATGGTTCAAAGCCATGAGGACTACCTTTGGGTTCTTCTTGTGTGCGATGGATTTCCTCACTGAGCTGAAAATTTCTAAATTGGGGTTTATCAGAGAAGGCAATTGGACTGATATCTCTTGATTCAGTTTCTCTTCCAAACTTGTACCTTGATACTAAAGACAGTCTGTGGGTACAAATCTGACGATGGCCGTGATAATCAGTTTCACAGCCCTTATGTCATTACCTCTGAAAGATGTGTAAAAAAAAAAAAATGACATTTTCCTCATCTGCGTCAGCAGTATAGTTTGTATTGCTTTCCTGTGTTTCACACTTTGTGTTGATATGTTACTTCTGAAGTCATCTACAAGGGTGTGACCTGTGTTAGATACTGCTTTTTTAGAAAATGGAACCTGACCACAACTTGTCCCCATGGAGAGCCCATTTCTGGCCACTCTCTGGGGGGTGCTGGTGAGGAAGGTGACTTTCCTCTGACAGTAGCTGATTGTATATGACTGTTTGAATAGTAAGTTTCCAATCCTTGTCATTCTACTGTCAATTTGAAGATTTTTTTTTTCTTTGAAATGGAGTATCACTCTGTCACCCAGGCTGGAGTGCAATGGTGTGGTCTCAGCTCACTGCAACCTCTGCCTCCTGGGTTCAAGCGATTCTCCTGCCTTAGCCTCCCAAGTAACTGGGATTACAGGTGTGAGCCACTGTGCCTGGCTGATTTTTTTTTTTTTTTTTGGAGACAGAGTCTTGCTCTGTTGCCCAGGCTGGTCCTGAACTCCTGGCCTCCAGCCATCCTCCTGCCTCAGCCTCCCAGTGTGCTGGGATTACAGGTGTGAGCCACTGTGCCTGGCTGATTTTTTTTTTTTTTTTTTTTTGAGACAGAGTCTTGCTCTGTCACCCAGGCTGGAGTGCAATGGCATGGTCTCAGCTCACTGCAACCTCTGCCTCCTGGGTTCAAGTGATTCTCCTGCCTTAGCCTCCCAAGTAACTGGGATTACAGGTGTGAACCACCATGCCCAGCTAAGTTTTGTATTTTTAGTAGAGACGGGTTTCACCATGTTGGTCAGGCTGGTCTTGAACTCCTGATCTCAGGTCATCTGCCCACCTTAGCCTCCCAAGTAACTGGGATTACAGGTGTGAGCCACTGCGCCTGGCTGATTTTTTTTTTTTTTTTTTTTTGGAGACAGAGTCTTGCTCTGTTGCCCAGGCTAGAGTGCAGTGGCGTGACAGCTCACTGCAGCCTCTACCTCCTGGGTTCAAGTGATTCTCCTGCCTTAGCCTCCCAAGTAACTGGGATTACAGGTGTGAACCACCATGCCCAGCTAAGTTTTGTATTTTTAGTAGAGACGGGGTTTCACCATTTTGGTCAGGCTGGTCTCGAACTCCTGATCTCAGGTCATCTGCCCACCTTAGCCTCCCAAAGTGCAATCTGAAGATTTTTAAGTCTGCCAGTTTACTGCATTATGAATTACACTTTTGGAACCCATACTGTAGTTTTTTTGTTTAGGCCATAAAAGAATCAAAGGTAATACAGGTTGAGTATTCTTGATCCCAAATGCTTGGGACCAAAAGTGTTGGATTTTGGATTTTTTCAGATTTTGGAATATGTGCATAATACTTACTGGTTGAGCATCTTGAATCTGAGAATCCCAAATCCGAAATGCTCCAGGGAGCATTTCCTTTGAGCATGACCTTTGACCGTCATGTTGGCACTCAAAAAGTTTTGGATTTTGGAGCATTTTGGATTTTGGATTTTCACATTAGGGATGCTCAGCCTGTAGCAGGATCTAGGACTTTGTGGCATCCTGTTAGTAGCATATCTTGATTGTTTACTTTCTTCTGTTTTCTGGTGGGTTTAAAGAAAATTCTTAGGCTGGGCGGCCCACACCTGTAAATCCTAGCACTTTGGGAGGCTGAGGTGGGCAGATCACTTGAGGTCAGGAGTTCGAGACCCACCTGGCCAACATGGTGAAACCTTGTCTCTACTAAAAATAGAAAAATTAGCCAAGCGTGGTGGCATGTGCCTGTAGTCCCAGCTACTCAGGAGGCTGAGACAGGAGAATCTCTTGAACCCAGGAGGCAGAGGTTGCAGTGCTGAGATTATGCCACTTTACTCCAGCAAGACTCCATCTCAAAAAAAAAGAAAATTTGTGGGCCGGGCATGGTGGCTCACGCCTGTAATCCCAGCACTTTGGGAGGCCGAAGCAGGCAGATCACGAGGTCAGGAGATTGAAACCATCCTTGCCAACATGGTGAAACCCTGTCTCTACTAAAAATACAAAAATTAGCTGGGTGTGGTGGCATGTGCCTGTAGTCCCAGCTACTCAGGAGGCTGAGGCACAAGAATTGCTCGAACCTGGGAGGTGGAGGTTGCAGTGAGCTGAGATCGCGCCACTGCACTCCAGCCTGGTGAGACAGAGCGAGACTCTGTCTCAAAAAAAAAAAAAAAAGAAAAGAAAATTTGTTTGTTGCTGTCTTCTAAATTTGAACTCATTCTAGGCTATGAGCAGTTCTTTTTTTGGTATTCAAATTTATTTTTTAGCATTAGGTAATTCTCTAATTTTCTTATGGGGTGTTTGGTAGAATTGCCTTTTATTTATTTATTTGTTTGTTTGTTTGTTTCCAAGACGGAGTCTCACTCTGTCACCCAGGCTGAAGTGCAGTGGTGCAATCTTGGTTCACTGCAACCTCTGCCTCTCAGGTTCAAGTAATTCTCGTGCCTCAGCCACCCTATAGCTGAGACTATGCACCACCACACCTGGCTAATTTTTGTATTTTTTTTTTAGTAGAGATGGGGTTTCGCCATGTTGGCCAGGCTCTTCTCAAACTCCTGGCCTCAATTGATCCACTTGCCTCGGTCTCTCAAAGTGTTGGGATTACAAGCATGAGCCACTGTGCTTGGCCTAGAAGTGCCTTTTAAAGACCCCTTGAAGGTTTTAGTTTTGTGCAGAGTGTGGGCTGATGGTAAACAGAATTTTTTGGTCCAGAGCTTATCTTCCTTGGAATTCAGGAGCCCATCTCTTGCCCTTAGGGCAGGTGGCCCTAAGCCCTTGAGAGGGGATCCTGCCTTGCACCAGCTGGTGGTCACCTATTCAGTAGCTGACCCCCAGTGATGCCTTAATGTTTGACGTTGTCATTATCCATGACACAACCTTTCTTCATCTCCTTCCTAATCATCCCTCAGTTCATTAGTGCGTGACTAGAGAGCTTCACCAATCTCCATCTGGCCGAACTTCAGAAGAAGTAGAAACTGAAGCAGGGTTTCATCTGCTGAGCATCTGAAGCTACTGGAGGTTAGGAGAAATATCTTTCAGAAAGCATGAAATTCAAACACTGGTGGAGAGAAAGAGACTAGGAAATAGAGGCAGTCGTATCATTAGGGAGGTGCTGGGGACTGTGTGCCACATATTTTTAGTGTTGGAGTCACCCGCCACCGTCACTGTGTGAGCTCACAGTTCTCTCAGGGAGCATCTTGGACACTGAGTCATTACATTCCTTTAGAGTGATTTAACTCAACAGCTTGACACCTTCATTAATTTTACAACATGAAGCCTGGGTGCTCTCTGCTTCCTCTTTAACAGTGCAGGGAAATTAGAGGAATATTGAAAATATAAAACCAGGGGATACTGGAAGAAGGAGCAGTCAAGGAGCTGTTGAAAGACATCATGTTAAGGAATTGAACTACTTGTCTTTCCTTGGTATCTCTTGGGATCGAGCACCCAGCTCTTGCCACTCGTCTCTGGCACATAAACCTTTTATTTCCGTTCCTGGCACGCTGGCCGAACCTCCAACTTGCAGCCAGCTCGTTTGCCTTCTCTGCTGAGGTCACTGCTACCGTGATCCGTGTATAATGGCATTTTCCTCCTCTTTTCAGTATGAAGGCTATTACAGTTTCTTCTCTAAACAGTACTTCAAACAATTTGCTGCCAGTTGCATTTCAAAGCCAGGGGAAAAGGCAAATGTCATCCTTTTTTTCTCCCCTCTTTGGGTAACTGCTTTGTTGGTTGCATCAAAAATTAGAGGGGCTGCTATCTAAATTCAGGTGGGGATGCGTGGGGACAAGGCATTTAAATTTGCTTTTCTTTCTCCCTGAAGGAGAAAAACGCTTTTCCTTCTCAACCTTTCCTAAAAAGGAACTTTGATCTTCCCAACCCACAAGCAAGGGTTTCATTTCTTCCAGGCCGGCGTGTGCTCCACAGCTCCTTCTGTGGCGTGGTGACTGTCGCCCGCTGCATCAGCAGCTCTGCTTTTCAAGCTGTGCTCCTCCACTGCACCAGCGCCCTTGGGCTGGAAGTTGGCACCCAGAGTCCTCGGCTGGACATGGACACCTCTCCAAAGTCACCCTTACGTCCCTAAGATCACTGTCCCTTGACATTAAATAGTGCATGGTGGTTTAAGGTGCTTTTTATTTCAATATGCATTTCTGGAAGAACTACTTTAATCAAATAACAAAACAATGACATTCTGGCAAGCAGTTCATGCATTATTTTTAACTAAGGCCAAGGGAAAAAAAAAATAAATGACAGAGATATTTCACTTTGAAAGGTAGTTTTTGCGCATGTGAAGTTGCCGCTTTTCATAAAGGCTTTTACTACATATATCAATGAGTTTTAAGAGAGACTAGGGTCAATAATGCATGCTTTAGAATTCCCTAAATACAGATTTACACAATAGCCTTAAAATATATTATGTTCTATCATGTCAACTCTTATGCACTTCTACCAGCGGAATTTTATTTCTTTAATGTGAAAAACAAAAGGACAGAGGAAAGTAAAGTAAAACAAAGGAAATTAGGGCCCACAAGCTTAATTAGTATAGTGTTGTAACCCAAATCAACAATGGGAAGGACACAGTGACAAAACCCAGGAAGTTCCAAGTCGAAAGAGAATCTCTTTCCTTTAACTCCTTGAGTGCCAGGGCACTTGCTAGCCAGCTCCTTACACAGGTGCAGGAGGCTACCTGAGTACAACTCACTGTCTTTATTGTTGAACTTCCTGGTTTTTGTTGACTTTCCCTTCTCCTTTCCTCCCTTAATGCACATGAAACATACCTTTGTGTGTGTGTTAATTATAGATAAATGGGCTAAAATTGCGTCTTGGTTTTGTAACCCTCAGAGAAGGGGAAAGAGTACAAAAAAAATTCCTGTCACTGTCATCTGTTCATTTTTAATGAGCAATTTTTAAAAATTGAAAATAAAAGAGGAAAATGAATAGGTGTTGAACCAGCCCGTGATATGTAAATGCCAACTAGTAATTACCTAAAACCTCAATTTTCATTCTGTTTCATCTTGCAAAACATTTCATTTTCCCTGAGTGAAAACACTTAATTTGGGCTGTGCGAGTTAGCGGAGCGGGCTGCCCTGGCTCAGGCTCCTGCCGCCTCCGGCTAGGCACCTGGTTTCCAGGCTCTGCCAGCCTGTGGCTCGTCCACCTCAAGGTTATTCCCCTCTTGCCATTCCAGTGGTTTTACTCCGAGTGTGCAGGCCCCTCCCCCCAACTCCCACTAGTCTGGTTTCGGGGAGCCTGTTCCTCCTTGTCCTTGCAGAGGCGCATATTGAATTTTGGCTGACCGAGCCTTCCTCTGCATATTAACTTTCCCCTCTTACCTGGCTGTTGGGCCCTTGGCCTCCCTGAGTTGCAGTCACACTCTGAGAACAGCTGTCTGGAAGCTTTCTTTGTCCCTTTGAGGTTGCACACAGAACTGCCTCTAGTTTTTGTTTATTCCTGCTGCTTTTTTAGTCTTTCTTTTCATTTTGGCAGCTGGGGCAAATCTCCTGGATTGAAGCTCACACACATTTGCCCTCCCGCCACACTGAGAATGACAATTCCGACGCTTCCTTTCTTTTGATTTTTCTTCTACTCGGTTTAGGATATGTCACCTTTTGGATATGTTCGTGGAATGTGGCTTGTGGTTGCCGCTGCTTCCTTCCCTCCCCAGCCAGTTCCCTAGCTAGAAAGAGAGCGTGTAGACTTGAGAAAGAACAGGGAGCCCGGCATTGTGAATGGTAGATCAGAGAGGAGCCTGCATGTAGAAAACCAGAATTATGTTGTCCTAGGACCCTGGATCCGAGAGTGCTCTGCCTGGAATCTCAAGGAACATGGCCTCTTTAGTGAGATATATAGCTTCATAATTAGCCCGTTGCATTTTTTCACGAGTGCTAGCATCAGCGTTCTACGATGTTTCTCTGATTAACAGCTGCTTTGCAACTAATTTCCTTGTGCCGCCGATGACCATATTTGTCAAGGAACTCCTGACAGAGTACTGATTTCTTACTAAAATGCAGCATTTCTGTTTGAAGAGGGTTCTCTCATTCTTGGCAGTGCCTGGCTTTTTAAGTCAGTCCTTGTTAAAACTCGAGTTGGCTTTGGTCTAACGCTTGTTAACAGGATTCTGGGTATCTACTTTAGAGTATGAACGTAGGAACCTTTCACAGGCAATTTAATCTTCTGAGCAGCGCACGTGGAGCAGTGTGGCGCTGGAATGGGGTTTCGGGCCCGTAGATTATATTGGTCATTTTCTTTTGCCCTCTAGTTGTGATCTCTCTGGGTTAAAAGGACTTGGCTTTGGTTGTTAGTGTCATTAATTTTTGAATATTTTTAATATTTTAAGATGGCTAATGAATGCTCACATCTTAGGAGATAGATGTGTATGTAGTACACAGGAGTGCTGGAATTGGTGGCATTCCAAATAAGTGTCACTGGAGACAATGCATCAGGTTTACATGTCAGGTGCAAAGTGCTAAGGCTCCCTCAAACCCCAGGTTCATTATTAGGCAGGCTCTGTCCTCCTGTCCCCCTCGTGCAGAAAATAAAGTGTGTATTCTGAAGATTACAATGTGCAGATCTTTTGTAGGAGAGTGGAAAACACATAGGAAGCATCTCTTTGGTGAGGACTGTCAGGAACCTCAGTTCTTCTCACTGGGGATTACTTACCCTACACAATGCATTTAACAGCACATAGTTCATAGTAGATAACCCCTGAGTATACTGTATTCCATTGATTTATACAGTTACAAATCCTGCTCTCTCAAATACAAATCTCTCTCAATTGGCCAGTCATCTTGGATCTAAAGGTGTTTTTCAACCTGAAGTCCCCCCCCCACTGTTTTTTCCAAGTTGCTGGCAGTGACTCCAGTGTAACCATTGTTATGAGACTGCAAAGACAAGAATTTACTCCTCTTCCTTGCACCTCAGTTTTATCTCTAAGTGACACATAGTGAAAATTATGAAATTTCCCCAAAATTGTGGAGTTGGTGGTGGCAGGGTTGTTTTATTTTGCTTTGGGTGGAGAAGGGGACAGAAGGTAGGGTCAGAGGGATGGGTGGGGGGCAGAAACTGGTCTGTTTTCTTCAGAGTTCATCTTCTTTGTATTTTGATTAAACTAGCTATTGGTAATTCGAGGTGCACTCATTAAGAACTCAGTGCAAGAGGAAGGGAAAGGAATGCTGATTCCATATTTATCACAGGCTCACCAGCAAGCGGCTTCGATGGTGGCATCTCAGCAGCTTAGCGCCATGAATTCGCCCTGGCTTGCTGCACTCCCACAACATGTGCAATAAAGTTCCTGTCTCTGTTTTACATCTTTGACATTGAGGCGGAAGATTTGGCCTGAATTTATGTAATTTAGTTGGGCACAAATATAACCCATGAATAGTCACATTCATCTTCTAATTAGAAAATCAAACGATAATACAGGACAGGCTGCAGGCACCCCATCATCGAATCCAACAAAAGCGTGTTGTGTGTGTTGGGCTCTGCAGAGGAAAGTCAGTTGAATTGCTTCATGAAGTTAATGAAAAGTGCCCAACAATAGGTGGGTGAAAGGCACAAACCGAGCGCCCTGTCAGTTATTTAGTGTGTGAAGATGTTAGCGTTATGGGTAAAGAGTTTTGCAAAATCTTCTCCCGTCGGTGTATGAATCATGGGGCTATAAAATTCTAGATTGGACAGGTCCTTCCCCCCATTTTGTAGTGCCAGTTCCTTGCGGGGAGGGAGGGAGAAGAGTCTAGAGTAACTGAAGAAATAATTAGTGAAAGGAGGAGAGAGGTTTTCATATGTTCACACTTACATGTTGCCCCCTTCTCAGGGTATCTTTCTTATTCAGCACATTAGGTTGGGGCTATTTGAGTGCTTTATATTTTTGCATCTAGTGTAGTGATGTCGATGCTGTTAAATATGTGATTTGCCTGTCGCCTGCATTTTCAGACAAAGATCAAGAGGAACATAAACAAGCCCCAAATATACTTTATGTAGGTGTTTGGCAGTATTATTTTATATGACTTGAAATTAGTGAATGGAAACTTTAAAAGAAATTGTTCATATTTTTGCAAGTTCGAAGTGTGCCGGGACTTTGTCAAATTCCCGTTAAAATAAATACGTCAATTTCATCTCCCTTCGAAATTCATTTATCTTGCTTTTTTAAGAGGTGTTTTCTACTTTACCTGATGTTTAAATTGGATTTGCTCGTTTATGCTGTTCTTTGCTATATCCCCCACGTTCTTCTTAAATGAATTACTAATGACAGAGCACTCCATCATTCCCTTTCTGCAGCCACTTTAAGGAAAGCATGGTGATCTAAACCTTTTAACCTATTAAAGATGATTTTTCCCAATTGAATCAGACCTACCACAGGTGTAATAACTAATCATTTAAACTACACCTGCTATTATGTATTTTTAAGCCATTATGCATGTTGGATAGATGATAATTCATGTTTATTGCATTGTCCGATGGATCCGTTTTGCCTACACTAGGCTGATTAATGTATTTAAAGAAATAAGAGATGCAATTTTTTTTTTTTTTTTTTTTTTTTTTTTTTTTTTTTTTTTTTTTTTTTTTTTTTTTTTTTTTTTTTTTTTTTTTTTTTTTTTTTTTTTTTTTTTTTTTTTTTTTTTTTTTTTTTTTTTTTTTTTTTTTTTTTTTTTTTTTTTTTTTTTTTTTTTTTTTTTTTTTTTTTTTTTTTTTTTTTTTTTTTTTTTTTTTTTTTTTTTTTTTTTTTTTTTTTTTTTTTTTTTTTTTTTTTTTTTTTTTTTTTTTTTTTTTTTTTTTTTTTTTTTTTTTTTTTTTTTTTTTTTTTTTTTTTTTTTTTTTTTTTTTTTTTTTTTTTTTTTTTTTTTTTTTTTTTTTTTTTTTTTTTTTTTTTTTTTTTTTTTTTTTTTTTTTTTTTTTTTTTTTTTTTTTTTTTTTTTTTTTTTTTTTTTTTTTTTTTTTTTTTTTTTTTTTTTTTTTTTTTTTTTTTTTTTTTTTTTTTTTTTTTTTTTTTTTTTTTTTTTTTTTTTTTTTTTTTTTTTTTTTTTTTTTTTTTTTTTTTTTTTTTTTTCTCTTCTTGTTTCCTTCTTCCCTTCTCCCATCTCTTCATTAAAATGCATCAGTGTTGTAGATGTTTGTTAGATTTCTCTTGATTTTGGTGTGACCTGAGGCGATCTGGTTGAGGGGCTTAAGGGGTGAGTATGCCGTTTGGGGGCTCTAGAATCTTGAGCATTCATTTTTCTTTAGTCCAGAACTGGTCTGTTACTGTGGTTCATGATGGTTGTTAGTACTGTTGGCAGCATTGGAGGACAGATGATAATCTGTGCGGAGCTGGGCTTGGCTCTCAAGGGACACTAGTATGTCCTGTCGGTGACAGGCCCAGATCTGAAAAGTCAAGATACTGAGTTCATCCTTTAGGGGGAATGTCTAGGGTAAGCCTCCCACAGAGGGGTTACAGGGAAAATGAATACAGGCTTTTCTCTGGCTTTTTTTCTTTGATTTATCCTCATATCTTTTGTTCCCCAAGAGTCTGTTTGGTCTCAGGATTACGTTCATATAAAATATGGGGAAGGAGATGATTTGTAACTTGTATTTCACTTACAGTCACAGTACTTTCTGTTTGACTGCTTCCCCTAGTTTGAAGGATCTTAGAAAACTTCCTTACATCTAGCCTTAGAAATTTTTTCTTTCAACAACTTATGAGTGAACTGCAGGGCCTGTTGACTTTATCTGTAACATGAGACCATATTATTCCTTTGGTTTTGATGAGGCGAATAATAGCAGTCATTTAAAACAGCCCCTTTCCTACCTGGGGCAGGTGGGCTTTTCCCATCCATAGGGCTGGTGTCTGGGGTGGAAAATAGACAAGCCAGGCGTAAACACACACTTCGCGTGTGCTGAGTGACGTGAAGGTTAATACCTGCAGTGGTGCCCCTTCCATCCCCTGCCCGGCTTATGTGGAGATAGGAAGATTTCATTAAATAATATTCATTACC
The DNA here is from genome assembly GCA_023748175.1 of Hoolock leuconedys. NCBI lineage: Eukaryota > Metazoa > Chordata > Mammalia > Primates > Hylobatidae > Hoolock > Hoolock leuconedys. Next base: position 34,734 of record JAKGGE010001485.1, on the reverse strand, counting down.
AGAGGCAGGTGTGTGTGTGTGTGTGTGTGTGTGTGTGTGTGTGTGTGTGTGTGTGTGTGTGTGTGTGTGTGTGTGTGTGTGTGTGTGTGTGTGTGTGTGTGTGTGTGTGTGTGTGTGTGTGTGTGTGTGTGTGTGTGTGTGTGTGTGTGTGTGTGTGTGTGTGTGTGTGTGTGTGTGTGTGTGTGTGTGTGTGTGTGTGTGTGTGTGTGTGTGTGTGTGTGTGTGTGTGTGTGTGTGTGTGTGTGTGTGGGGGTAACATTTAGACAGGTGAAGCTCGGCAGAGGGATTAGATTTGACAGACTCAGATACAGGAAGCCAGTGAAGACAGGGAAACAACATCACCTTTCATTTAGGTAGATTTTAAGTTTAAGAAATAACTGATTATAAATTTGACCACAATAGTATGCTTGTCTCTGTGGAGCTGGGAAAAACGCCTAGGATTTTTAATCTTGAAATTCAGACTATTGAAGTGAAGTTTACTCCTCTATTTTCTTTCTCTCACCAGATTGCCACGGCAGTGAAGTTTCTACAGAATTCCCGGGTCCGCCAGAGCCCACTTGCAACCAGGAGAGCATTCCTAAAGAAGAAAGGTACAGGTTCCCCAGGGCCGTGCAGCGCGGCCTGCAGGGGGACTGGGGCTGGGGCAGATGGAAGCCACGGTGCAAGGCAGGTGCTGTCAGGACTTCCTAGAGCTGCCCACCCACGGGCAGTGGGTTGAGTGGCTTAAGGGGTGAGTATGCCGTTTGGGGGCTCTAGAATCTCGAGCATTCATTTTTCTTTAGTCCAGAGCTGGTCTATTACTGCGGTTCATGATGGTGGTTAGTACTGTTGGCAGCATTGGAGGACAGATGGTAATCTGTGCGGAGCTGGGCTTGGCTCTCAAGGGACACTAGTATGTCCTGTCAGTGACAGGCCCAGATCTGGAAAGTCAAGATACTGAGTTCATCCTTTACGGGGAATGTCTAGGGTAAGCCTCCCACAGAGGGGTTACAGGGAAAATGAATACAGACTTTTCTCTGGCTTTTTTTCTTTGGTTTATCCTCATATCTTTCGTTCCCCAAAAGTCTAGTCTCAGGATTACGTTCATATAAAATATGGGGAAGGAGATTATTTGTAACTTGTATTTCACTTATAGTCACAGTACTTTCTGTTTGACTGCTTCCCTTAGTTTGAAGGATCTTAGAAAACTTCCTTACATCTAGCCTTAGAAATTTTTTCTTTCAACAACTTATGAGTGAACTGCAGGCCTGAAGCTCGGCAGAGGGATTAGATTTGACAGACTCAGATACAGGAAGCCAGTGAAGACAGGGAAACAACATCACCTTTCATTTAGGTGGATTTTAAGTTTAAGAAATAACTGATTATAAATTTGACCACAATAGTATGCTTGTCTCTGTGGAGCTGGGAAAAACGCCTAGGATTTTTAATCTTGAAATTCAGACTATTGAAGTGAAGTTTACTCCTCTATTTTCTTTCTCTCCAGTTGCCCACGGCAGTGGTTTCTAGAATTCGGGTCATGGGAGCCCACTTGCAACCAGGAGAGCATTCCTAAAGAAGAAAGGTACAGGTTCCACAGGGCCGTGCAGCGTGGCCTGCAGGGGAACTGGGGCTGGGGCAGATGGAAGCCACGGTGCAAGGCAGGTGCTGAGCCACCAGGACTTCCTAGAGCTGCCCACTCACGGGGCAGTGGGGCTGAGGCGAGCCCCCCAGTGGGGCATGCAGGTTTCTTACCTGACAGTGGAGCGGCAAGATGACACGATTCGGGTAATTAAGCACGGAGGACTTAGTCCAGTCCATCATGGCAAAGGCAGCATTCAGTAGCAGAGTTGGCCCATTGGATGAGACTGTGGAGGACTTCTGGTTTTTGGTCCGCTCTGTGTCAGTGACCCTGGCTGCAGGATGACTAGCTTAGGTTAGGAATTCAGCTGCTTCAATAGAGAATGAGGAAGAAAGAAATGAAGGGCGAGGGAAACGAGATGACTAACAAGGTCAGGTTAAAGTCAAGCTTGGGATCAGTCCAATTTACAGATTGAAGTGGTAAATTAGTGGTTTTATGGGATAAAATGGACCCTGACAAATTCAATATTGTCTGAAGAGACAATCTATTCTGGTTCTGTTGGAATTTAGGGTATTTTTCTTTTTTGTAAAATGAAAACAAAAAGAAACCTGACTTTTCAATTTTTTATACATGTAATTTTCTAGAAACCTAGGAAGTCATTTAAACGTCCTTATATACCATGAAGGGCAAAAGTGAGCTTTCTTCCTCCCAAAGCAAAACTCTTTTTCTTTAAGGAGCTGGAATGCTAGCCTTGAAATTCTGAGTTTTGAGCTTTCAGTCATTTTTGGCTGGAATGGGTGGGTGATATTTCCTAGGTCTGCTCTGTGATGTCCCACTGAAGGGATGCAGCAGGAACCATTGGTCCCTTCACGCGATCATGTCCGGGGGCTGCACTAACAGGGTTTGGGCAGAAGAAATCCAAACATTTCACCACAGGCAGCTGCTTCGTGGCAGCCCCAAGGCTGGGTCCCCGTGACAGAGTTGGTAAGGAGCACTGTGTGGCTGCTGGCTGGCTGCATTGTGCCAGCCACCTCTATCATTAGGAGATTATTAAAACTTGGAGTTTGTTGGCTGGCCTCGCCACTCCGCAAGCATCATGCCGTAAAGGAGTTTTTCCTTGAAATATGTGTACCTATGGGGAGTAATTAATCATAAAAGCTTAGGGATTTCAGCTCTCTCATCAAAGCAGTGAAGCTGGGGAAAGCTGAGCCTAAAAGCTAAGCTGATTACCCAGGGTAACCTGAGACAAAATCTATGGTTGCCGAGAGATCCTTAGCTCCAGTATATTGTGCAATATTATAACTGCCTGATCTTCTCTTCCACCGACAATGACCAGTTAGTCCTCATTTTCTCTCAAACGCAGCTGGGTTAGAATTTCATTTGCAGAAGGTATTTAGAGCAATTTAGAGACAAATGTCTCTGGTGTTTGCTCGGAACTTCCCCACCGCAGGCTTTGCTGAGCAGTTTTAGTATCAGGAGCTCCATCTAATCTGTTTAATTTTAATAAATCCCTGACTGGGAGAGGGAGCAAAAAAAAAAAAAAAAGAGAGAGAGAGAGAAACTCTGGACCAAATAATACTTCTTTTGAGTTACTTGGCTAATAATTACTGTAGAGAGAAAACTGTTTTGTGCAATTATGATTTGTTGCTCCTTTAGGAAAAAAAATCCAACTGATCAATTCATCCAAGAGTCATTGTGCACCCTGTGCCCTGTCCCCGGACTCCCATCAGGAATTTAGCAGAGAACCGAACAGACAAAATCCCTGCCCTCGCAGAGCTTAAATTCTAGTGGAGGGAAGGCAGACGATTAACAAATGGGAAAATGAAATAGGTCGGATGTCAGATGCTGAGCGCCATGGATACTGATGAATGAAGCAGGGAGCTGGGGTGAGGAACGCCAGGGTTGGTGTGGACCGGACTGTGATCTTAAACAACATGAATATCAAGAGTGTCTCTAAGAGGGTGGCACATGAGCAAGGACTGGAAGGTGACTGTTTATTGGTACAGTGGATATAATTCCTTCTTGACCCCTAATTTGGGTTAGAGTTTTTAGAATTTTAGGCATCTGGCACCTTGAGATGCTATCCTGCCCTTCGTCCTCTAAAGAGAACCACATAAGTTTATCCCGTACTTAAACCTGGAATCTCTGAGGTTAATCACCCATCTCCATTATCCTCTAAAATGCTGCTTCAGTCAGTAATTATCCGTTTCCGAGTTGAATCCCAATGGAGTAGGTTCTGGCAAGACCTTTTCTGGGCAGAGAATTCCAAGGTTTGATCGGTGTGTGGGGTTTAAGCCCTCATAGAACCAGTCTATATATAGAAGCAGTTCTTGCCAGGCAGGCATCATATCTGGGGCTTTAAGCAGGCTGCAATCCAGGAGGTTAGAGTAACGTAAAACAGCAATAGAATCAGTCCAGAAAGTTAGAGGCTTGGAAATTGTCATCAATAGGGTTTGGGCAGAAGAAACCCAAACATTTCACCACAGGCAGTTGCTTCGTGGCAGCCCCAAGGCTAGGGTCCCCTGACAGAGTTGGTAAGGAGCACTGTGCTGCTGGCTGGCTGCATTGTGCCTTCTCATTAGGAGATTATTAAAATCGGGAGTGTTACGCCCTCACCACCCGCAAGCATCATGCCATAAAAAAGAGTTTTCCTTGAAATATGTGTACCTATGGGGAGTAATTAATCATAAAAAGCTTAGGGATTTCAGCTCTCTCATCAAAGCAGTGAAGCTGGGGAAAGCTGAGCCTAAAAGCTGAGCTGATTACCCGGGGTAACCTGAGACAAAATCTATGGTTGCCGAGAGATCCTTAGCTCCAGTATATTGTGCAATATTATAACTGCCTGATCTTCTCTTCCACTGACAATGACCAGTTAGTCCTCATTTTCTCTCAAACGCAGCTGGGTTAGAATTTCATTTGCAGAAGGTATTTAGAGCAATTTAGAGACAAATGTCTCTGGTGTTTGCTCGGAACTTCCCCACCGCAGGATTTGCTGAGCAGTTTTAGTATCAGGAGCTCCATCTAATCTGTTTAATTTTAATAAATCCCTGACTGGGAGAGGGAGCAAAAAAAAAAAAATCCAACTGATCAATTCATCCAAGAGTCATTGTGCACCCTGTGCCCTGTCCCCTGACTTCTGGTGGGGGTGCTGGGTGAGGGCGAGTGGGGAATGAGTGGGAGAGGGATGGAAGAGCATTGGTTTGCAAAGGTCTTTCCTGTTTGTTTTTTTTGTTTTTTGTTTTGAGATCTCTTTCGGATGCTTTAAAGTCTGAACATGGAGCCCTTAATGAGAAACATGAAGTTATTAGAATCATTTATCATTTTCTTTGAAGTTTATATTGCCATTTTGTGTAATTTACAACATTTCTTCCTTTTATCGGGAATATTTTGGGTGAAAGAGAAAAGCAGCTGCTCACCTTCAGAGTATTAGAATAAATGTTTTTGTTTTCCTTCCAACCACTTGATTCTGCAGATGACACATCAACTGCAGAGTAGCCACACATCAAGATAATTGGACTGTGTGTGGGGTTTAAGCCCTCATAGAACCAGTCTATATATAGAGGCAGTTCTTGTCAGGCAGGCATCATATCTGGGGCTTTAAGCAGGCTGCAATCCAGGAGGTTAGAGTAATGTAAAAACAGCAATAGAATCAGTCCAGAAAGTTAGAGGCTTGGAAATTGTCATCAATAGGCTTGTGTTGATTTGACACCCTATCCAACCACAAAATGTAGGAGGCAATCTGCTTCCAAACATGTTTGGCAGGCTGAGGTTGAGGTGGGTAATAATGATGCTTGTTTGTGAGGGGGTTGAGGTGGGTAATAGTGATGCTTGTTTGTGAGGGGGTGAGGTGGGGGAGGGGGTAGAATTGTCTGTTAACTTACTCTAACATATCTGTTGCAAAGCAAGCTTCTAGGAAAGACAAACATCATCTATTTTTCTGTATAACCCTGCATAGTGGGGCCTGGGTGGTGTTGGCTCACACTTACTGTGTCCTTCTCAAGTGTCTAAGTAAGGGGCTTTTTCCTGCCTCATCCAAGAAATGGTCCTGGTTGGGGTAGGCAAGTGAAACAAATAAAACACACCACTATACTTTCTCATTCCAAAAGGTGAAACTAGATCTTATTCTTCTACTGTTCCTGGAAGCAGACACCCTGGTAGCAAAACCGCCTCCTTGCTGGAAATGAACTTGAAGAAACCTGGTGGTCCCAACCTTGGTAGTGGGGTAGAGGTGAAGGGCTTCTCTGTAGAATATTTCAAGGGGGAGTAAATTCTTACACAGATTTCAATTTAACTCTCTTTTATTACTTTTCTTTTTTTATCATTTATGTCCATTTCATGAGGTAGTTTGCATGTCCTTGAATGGAATCTCGTTACCATGAAAGCTTTTTTAGCATTGATTTCATAACAGTCTTAATTTAATAGCTCCGTCATTACTGAGAAGCTCTGGGAGTGGGGCCCTGGCTTTCCAGGTCACTGACCTTTTAATTACAAACCTTGTTCTGATGGCCAGGTTATCGACTAGACAGCTCCCAGCCTGTGCCCCCAGGATGAAAACGAAAATAACTGTGTTTCCTCCCCCATCTCCAGGAAAAAAAAATTGTAACCTCTTGTGTTTCTAAAATTAATTTTCTCCTTCAGCTTTACTTTATAATTAATTCTTTAATGTGTCTTAGTGAAGCCAGAAGTCTTTTCACAAAGCTTTTCTTGCTAGAGCTTGGGTCCAGCAGATAGCTTGGGGGGGGAGGGCACGGAAATCTTGCCAGCTCCCACCCCTTGCTTGCGTGTGGTCCATTTCCTCATCCTCAGAAACTCCTGCGGCGGAGCTGGAAGGAATAGAATTGGCTCTGTGAGGGGCTGTCTGGCCCTTCTGATTTTTTGTTAACGAGACATGGATTGTGGCATCAAGATTTAGATTCATTCCTCTATTTGTTGAAGTCATTGAAGCCAGTATATCCTGGACATTTTTTAAAGAGGTCCCCATTCTGAGAAAAGACAGGAGTTGAATGTCTTATTGTTTCTTACCTTTCTGTTCGTTGTAGACGACCAGAGGAAACAAATGCCCTACACGGATTCGACTCAGTCATAAGTGTGAACCAAATAGGCCGATCTGGGTTCTCTCACTGACTGAAGAGGAAGAGAAATAAGAGAGGACAGTGGGCAAAATGTACGGTGACAACCAAGGGTTCTAGTTTGCCTAGAATTGCCCTGGGTTCAACCCTGAAGTTCCCATGTTGTGGACAGCCCCGTGGTCCTAGACAAACAGGTCACCCTAGCGGTAAAAGCCTTTCTCAGGAGTGAGAGCTACCAGGGGAGACAAAACGGGTTTGGTTTTGGAACCTGGAGGAAGAAGGCAAAATGAGAAGAGTCCACTGGCAGCGAGTCCCGGAGAGGCCCGCCTGCAGCAGCGTGGCATCTTCCGCATCTATTTCCTGCTCTTTCTCCCGTAGCCCTGCCCTAGTGTGGGTCCAGTGCAGAGCCTCTGGGGGCGGGGCCGTGCCCTGCAGGTGAGCGAGGAGCTGCTCGTGCAGAGCAGGCAGAGCTGTGTGGCAGCCGCGCTTGTTCCTGAGGATGATTGAGCATCTCCATCCATCTGTTGTGAACGGACCGTCTTCCTTCCCTGCCAGTCTTGCACCTGCATATTCGTCACCTGCTGTTCTGGCCCAGCCTATTCATCACACCGACTGGTCGCCCACATCAATTTTCCCGCTCCCCTTGTTATCCAAACTTGTCTTGAACTCCACAGATTTTTCTCGGCATCCAGGACGAGACCTATGGCAGCTAGGCCAGCCGAATGTTGTAGAAACAGAGATGCCCTGGCTTCCCCATTCAGAGCAGGAGCTGATAGCACTTGCTGCCCCAAGAAGGCTGAGCTGAGGGATTTCCTCCACTTCACCCTGCGATGGGGAAATAGTGCAGAGGAGTTTGCAGGTAGGGAGTACTTTCAGATTTACCCAGTTACTTTTATGTTTTCCCTGCAACTGAAGACTGATTCTTTTCTTAAACTTGTGTGCCTGCAACAATACTGCAATGAAAAGGAAAGTGACAAAATGACATTGGCATGTATTACTAAAAGAAATTTTTTTTTTTACTTTTTGAAAAAGTAAGGCATATACATGGTCTTAAAAATTCAAACAGTAGAGAAGGATATACAGTACAAAATAAGTCTTCTCCTCTCATTCTCTCATTCCTGTTGCCCACTCGTTCTCTTTTGCAGAGGATGCTACAGTTTCTTATGTATCATTCTAGAGATAATCTATCCACATGACAGCATGTTAATATGTATTACTCCCCCAACAGAAACACGAATGCTTTCTAAATACAGTGGTAGCATATTTTACACTTTACTCGTATACTTGGTGTTGTATCTCGGCAGTCATTCCACATCGATACATACAGACTTGCTTCATTCTTTTCAGGGGCTGCATAATATTCCATTATATGCGTGTGTTATCCTTTTAAAAACTAGTCCCAGTTGGGCGTGGTGGCTCACGCCTATAATCCCAGCACTTTGGCAGGCAGAGGCGGGAGGATCACGAGGTCAGAAAATTGAGACCATCCTAGCTAACACAGGTGAAATGCTGTCTCTACTAAAAATACAAAAAAAAAAAAAAAAAAAAAAAAAAAAAAAAAAAAAAAAAAAAAAAAAAAAAAAAAAAAAAAAAAAAAAAAAAAAAAAAAAAAAACAAAAAAAAAAAAAAAAAAAAAAAAAACAAAAAATTAGCCCCAAATTTGTGAGCATTTAGGTTGATACCTATCTTCTGCTGTTTCAAGCAATGGCCCAGTGAATATTCTTGTAGTATACATTGTTGAATGCGTGTTGGTTTGGCACCATGCTGAAGTCAGAGCATTTTTGCATATGGTAAGCAGGCTAGGGGATATTTTTCTTGCTTAAATTTCATGGGATTATGTTTCATAGTAAAGAAGATGAAACTTTTTTAAGTTAAACATGGACTATAGGTAGAAAGAAGTTAATAAGAGGAAAAAGGAGTAACACATTGCTGTTAACTTAGCACAGATTTGGGTTTTGAAGGGATGGACATTCTGGTTATGTGAAAAATTCTTGCTTTCTTTTTTTGTTTTGAGACAGAGTCTCACTCTGTCCCCCAGGGTGGAGTGCAGTGGCACAATCTCGGCTCACTGCAGCCTCTGCTTCCCAAGTTCAAGCGATTCATCTGCCTCAGCCTCCCGAGTAACTGAGATTACAGGGGCCTGCCACCGCACCCAGCTAATTTTTGTAGTTTTTGGTAGAGACGGGGTTTCACCATCTTGGCCAGGCTGGTCTTGAACTCCTGACCTCGTGATTCACCTGTCTCGGCCTCTCAAAGTGCTGGTATTACAGGCATGAGCCACCGCTCCCGGCCTGTTCAGTTTTGACCTAGCCATTGAGGGAGACAGTGGGCACAGAGAGAAAAGAGCAGGAAGGCCTTTGTTAGTGAGGGGAGGCTCAGGCAGAGACGCATATGCCAGTAGCTGGATTGGCCTGTGAGGAGAAAGAAGGGAAGAGAATTGAGGCTGGTGAGATAGGAAGTGAGGGAGGAGCTGGGGTTAGGAACCAATATTATAATAACAGTATTGCCTAGGCTGGAATGTAGTGGCATGATCATAGCTCACTGAAGCCTTGAACTTCTGGGCTCAAGTGATCCTTCTGCCTTAGCCTCCCGAGTAGCTGGGACTACAGGCACGTGCCACCACACCTGGTGAATTTTTTTTTTTTTTTTTTTTTTTTTTTTTTTTTTTTTTTTTTTTTTTTTTTTTTTTTTTTTTTTTTTTTTTTTTTTTTTTTTTTTTTTTTTTTTTTTTTTTTTTTTTTTTTTTTTTTTTTTTTTTTTTTTTTTTTTTTTTTTTTTTTTTTTTTTTTTTTTTTTTTTTTTTTTTTTTTTTTTTTTTTTTTTTTTTTTTTTTTTTTTTTTTTTTTTTTTTTTTTTTTTTTTTTTTTTTTTTTTTTTTTTTTTTTTTTTTTTTTTTTTTTTTTTTTTTTTTTTTTTTTTTTTTTTTTTTTTTTTTTTTTTTTTTTTTTTTTTTTTTTTTTTTTTTTTTTTTTTTTTTTTTTTTTTTTTTTTTTTTTTTTTTTTTTTTTTTTTTTTTTTTTTTTTTTTTTTTTTTTTTTTTTTTTTTTTTGTAGAGACGGGTTTCACCATCTTGGCCAGGCTGGTCTTGAACTCCTGACTTCGTGATTCAGCTGTCTCGGCCTCTCAAAGTGCTAGTATTACAGGCATGAGCCACCGCTCCTGGCCTGCTCAGTTTTGACCTAGCCATTGAAGGAGACAGTGGGCACAGAGAGAAAAGAGCAGGAAGGCCTTCGTTAGTGAGGGGAGGCTCAGGCGGAGACGCATATGCCAGTAGCTGGATTGGCCTGTGAGGAGAAAGAAGGGAAGAGAATTGAGGCTGGTGAGATAGGAAGTGAGGGAGGAGCTGGAGTTAGGACCCAATATTATAATAAATAACAGTATTGCCTAGGCCAGAATGTAGTGGCATGATCATAGCTCACTGAAGCCTTGAACTTCTGGGCTCAAGTGATCCTTCTGCCTTAGCCTCCCGAGTAGCTGGGACTACAGGCACGTGCCACCACACCTGGTGAATTTTTTTGTAGAGACGGTCTCACTGTGTTCCCAGGCTGTCTCAAACTCTTGGCCTCAAGTCATCCTTCTGCCTTGCCTTCCCAAAGCATTGGAACTACAAACAGGAACCATGGCACCTGGCCCATGGAGCACAGAGAAACTCTGTTTGAGGAAGTTTACTCTCGGCTCTGTATTGAAACTGACTTGGCCTGGCAGTAATAAGACCAGCCACAGAGATCGTCCTGCTGAGTCCGTCTTCAGGTGTGGGGGATCTGGGCCGGGTTGGTAGCAGTAGAGATGGAAATAGAAATGACAGCATATTTATGTAGATAGTTCTACAGTTTACAAAACACTCTCACATAGTTGATTTTTTCACTATGACCCTAGTATATAGTGGGCAGGTTAATGAATATTAGTTGATTTTTTCATTATGACCCTAGTATGTAGTGGGCAGGTTAATGAATATTTGTTAAATGAATGAAAACTACTTAATGAATCTCAGAGCAGCTCTTTTCTCCCATTTTACATAGATGAAGAAATTGAGGTTTAGAGAGGCTAAGTTGAGCTAATACATGGCAGAAGTAGAACTAGAATCTATGTCTTCTGACCAAGATTCTTTGAACTATACCACGTACTTTCTGGAGAGGAAGGACAGAACCACAAACATGGCAGAAGAAAGAGTAAGCCACGCTTAGAAGGGTGTGTGTGGCAAAGGGATGGACTGAAGATGACTCTCAGTGTTGTTTTTTTTGTGTTAAGCAGCTTTATTGAGGTGTAATTGACATACAGTAAATTACACATATTTAACGTGTGGTTTTAAAAATTGGGAAACTATCATCACAATTAAGATAATGGACATGCCCAGCATCCCCAAAAGTTTCCTCCTACCCCTTGGTAATCCCTTCCTCCTGTGGTCCCCCCAACCCCCCATATCCTGGTTTGCAAGTATGCACTGATCTGCTATCACTATAGATTAGCCTTTTTGTTTTTCTTTTTCTTTTTCTGAGACAGGATCTTACTCTGTCACCTAGGCTGGAGTGCAGTGGCGTGATTACGGCTCACTGCAGCCTCGACCTCCCCGGGATCAAATGATCCTCCGATCTCAGCCTCCCAGGTAGCTGGGCCACAGGCACACGCCACCAAACCCGGCTAATTTTTTTGTATTTTGGAGAGACAGGGTTTCACCATGTTGCCCAGGCTGGTCTCGATCTCCTGGGCTCAAGTGATCTGCCCACCTTGGTCTCCCAAAGTGCTGGGATTACAGGTGCAAACCACTGTGCCTGGCCCTAGTTTGCATTTTCTAGAAGTGTATGTAAATGGAATTATACAGTGTGTACTCTTTTTTGTTCTGGCTTTTCCACTCAGCATAATTACTTTGAAGTTTGGCCGTGTTGTTGTATATACTAGTGGTTCATTCCTTTTTATTGCTGAATGGTATTCCATTATATGGCTGTACTACTTGTTGGACATTTGTGTTGTTTTCAGATTTTAGATATTAAAAATAAAGCTGCTGTCAATATTTATGTATAAGTCTTTGTAGGGACGTATAATTTCTTTTGGGTACATACTTTAGGATGGAGTGGCTGGGCCATCATATAATAGGTGTGTATTTAACATTTTAAGAAACTTCTCAACTGTTTTTGAAAGTTGTTATACCATTTTACATTCTCACCAGTCATGTATGAGTGTACCAGCATTTTGAGCCTGGAGAATAGGAAGATGAAGGTGACAAATTTTCTAGTAATGAAGCCACTTGACTTTGGAAATATTCTTAAGAGTGACTAAATAATAGGTCATGCTTGGACTACTTCAGCTTTAGAGGCAACAGTGCATAAACTATCTGGGTTTGAATCCCAGCTTCACCACTCTTTAACTATGTGGTCCTGCATAAAATACTTAACTTTGTGGTACATTGGTTTCTTTATCTGTAAAATGGGATTAATGATAATATTTACTGCAAAAGATTCTTGTAAGAATTAAATGAAAATGATATGAAAAGTGCTTAGCAGAGTGCCTGGCACCAAAATAAGGGCTTAACTGATGACAACAATCATCAATAGTATATGTTCTCTTAGAAGATATATTCTTAATGGGCTGTAGTCAGTTTGCTGTAATTGTATCATAAGAATTTGTGCATCAGGAACCTCTAGGAATTTTGAGCAGAGAGGGATTTAATACAGGCAGTTGGGCTGGTGGCTCACGCCCATTCTCCTGCCTCAGCCTCCCAAAGTGCTGGGATTACAGGTGCAAACCACTGTGCCTGGCCCTAGTTTGCATTTTCTAGAAATTTATATAAATGGAATTATACAGTGTGTACTCTTTTTTGTTCTGGCTTTTCCACTTAGCATAATTACTTTGAAGTTTGGCTGTGTTGTATATACTAGTGGTTCCTTCCTTTTTATTGCTGAATAGTATTCCATTATATGGCTATACTACTTGTTGATGGACATTTGGGTTGTTTTCAGATTTTAGATATTAAAAATAAAGCTGCTGTCAATATTTGTGTATAAGTCTTTGTAGGGACGTATAATTTCTTTTGGGTACATACTTTCGGATGGAATGGCTGGATCATATAATAGGTATGTGTTTAACATTTTAAGAAACTTCTCAACTGTTTTTGAAAGTTGTTATACCATTTTACATTCTCACCAGTCATGTATGAGTGTACCAGCATTTTGAGCCTGGAGAATAGGAAGATGAAGGTGACAAATTTTCTAGTAATGAAGCCACTTGACTTTGGAAATATTCTTAAGAGTGACTAAATAATAGGTCATGCTTGGACTACTTCAGCTTTAGAGGCAACAGTGCATAAGCTATCTGGGTTCAAATCCCAGCTTCACCACTCTGTAACTATGTGGTCCTGCATGAAATACTTAACTTCGTGGTACATTGGTTTCTTTATCTGTAAAATGGGATTAATGATAATATTTACTGCAAAAGATTCTTGTAAGAATTAAATGAAAATGATATGAAAAGTGCTTAGCAGAGTGCCTGGCACCAAAATATATTTAATTGATGACAACAATCATCAATAGTATATGTTCTCTTAGAAGATATATTCTTAATGGGCTATAGTCAGTTTGCTGTAGTTGTGTCATAAGAATTTGTGCATCAGGAACCTCTAGGAATTTTGAGCAGAGAGGGATTTAATACAGGCAGTTGGGCTGGGTGCAGTGGCTCATGCCTGTAATCCCAGCACTTTGGGAGGCCAAGGCAGGTGGATCACAAGGTCAGGAGATTGAGACCATCCTGGCCAACACTGTGAAAACCTGTCTCTACTAAAAATACAAAAAAAAAAAAAAATTAAAAATTAGCTGTGCGTGGTGGTGGACGCACCTGTAATCCAAGCTACTTGGGAGGCTGAGGCAGGAGAATGGCGTGAACCCGGGAGGCAGAGGTTGCAGTGAGCCGAGATTGCACCACTGCACTCCAGCCTGGGTGACAGAGTGAGACTCTGTCTCAAAAAAAAACAAAAAACCAACAACAAACTACAACAACAACAAAAACCAGATGGTTAGGCACTTACTCACTTATTGAAAAGGCTAGGAGAGTAGACCCAAGGTTAGGCCTTCAGGAATGACTTCCAGATAATTTGCCAGGGTAGGTGCTACCTCTGTCCTGATCAAGCAGTGGGGAATCAAGAGGCTGTCACTGGAGCTGTTGAGCTCAAGTGTGTGTCCTTGCAGCTGTGATCCAGGGACCAAGAAGTTGCTGCTGCCCCCACTGCAAGTGTTTTGTGACACCTGGAAAAGCAATGACAGGACATTGGAATGTGGGGGGCTTGGCTTCTACTTCTGTGAAGATTGGCTCTTGACCCCCATGAAGCTGGAGACTGGACATTACAATAGGAAACCTCGGTGTTTCCAATATCCTGCCTGCCCATCTGCTGATATTTGCATCAATCAAAAGCAGCAAGAACAGCAGTCCTCTGCCTCATTTCCACTTTCCAAATTGTCCATGAGTGCACCTAATTGGTGGTACCTAATTCCCATCCAGAACTCTAGCTGCCATGGAGGGAAGCATTTTGTGCAATATAGAGCAAATTATGGGTGCTTTAGTCCCCGCCTTAACCACGGAGGAGACGTTCCAAGACCTCCAGTGGATGCCTGAAACCTCGGCTAGTACCGAACTCTGTATGTACTGTTTTTCTTATGCTTGCATACCTGTGATAAAGTTTAATTTATAAATTAGGTACACTAAGAGATTGACAGTGTTAACTAATAATAAAATTGAACAGTTAAAACAATATACTGTCATAAAAGTAATGTGAATGGGCTCACCCCCTCTCCCAAATTATCTTATTTTCAGGTAACTGAGACTGCAAAAAGCAAAACCACAGATAAAGGGAGACTTCTGTGTATATGTGATGGAAGGATACTTTTATGCTTTTTTAGTCTATTATTATTTTTTTTAGAAGACTTGGGCCTTTGTTAACAACTGTAGTGATATATTTCCAGTTTGCCCAAGAGATAAATGTTGATGTATTCTGTATCATCACTGGCTTTCGAGATGATTTTCAGAAAACTTGTTGGCCGGGTGCAGTGGCTCACGCCTGTAATCCCAGCACTTTGGGAGGCTGAGGCAGGCAGATACCTGAGGTCAGGAGTTCGTGACCAGTCTGGTCAACATGGTGAAACCCTGTCTCTACTAAAAATACAAAAAAATTAGCCAGGCGTGGTGGCGCATGCCTGTCATCCCAGCTACTTGGGAGGCTGAGGCAGGAGAATCGCTTGAACCCCAGAGGTGGAGGTTGCAGTGAGCTGAGATCATGCCACTGCACTCCAGCCTGGGTGACAGAGTGAGACTCTGTCTCAAAACAGACAAACAAACAAACAAAACAAAACAAAAAGAAAACTTTCTTTCCTATCTGGTCTCACTTAGGGATGGAAGTTCTTTTAATGAGATTTATCTGCTAAGGGTAGACAAGAGAGTTTCCACCGAAGGGACTACACAATATGCAGGCTTATTGGAACTGTTGGAAAATGTTAGAAGCAGGGATTTTTGAAACTTAACATAAGGTATAACATAAGGCAATCTCTACTGAAAAACATTTTATGTTGATTGGACTGTAATTAAAAGATTTAAAAATAACTTTGGATAGTATTCATTAGTTTACCAATCCATTGTTATATTCAACACTTTTGAGCTGATGTCTTTTAAAAATAAGTTTATCTGTTGGAGGGTGGTGTATGAATTAGTGTATCTGTAATTGTATGAATACGGAGTATTCTCATCTTTGTATAAGATAGTGTGCTTCTATTTTAAATTTATTTTTAACTATAGATAGGCTTGCTAGGTTGGTCATTCCACAGCTTGATCTTCTTTCCATTTTTGAAGTAAAGGTGACTTACTAATGGTCCTCAGTAAACAGAGTGATGGGGCAAGCTAATTTACATTTAAATTGTGCTGAGAATTGAACAACTCTAGTAATGTTTCCCTTCCAACTTCAAACATACCTGTTCAGTTTCTTCAACATCCTGATAGGAGCTGATCTCCTCAGAACTCTCCCCTCTCATCAGACAGAGGACTTGGGCATGCTCTAATCTCTTACTGTTAATTATTTTTAGTTTTAAAGCCCTTTAAAGTAATCTTTCTGTAATTAGATTGTTGAGTAGATTGTCTTTAGTAATATGGTGGTCTTAAATTTTGTGTGGATTTTCAGATTGTTACATGGTTGCAGAGGCTTTCATTCATGAAGTTGAAGTTTACTATATCATGGTATTTCAGGAAAAAAAAAATCATGGCCCTCTGTGATAAATTAAATATCACAACCACGTAAATGTCATCTTTTCAATGAAACTGAAAGTGCATAGGAATGGGACTCTTTTCCAGTCTGGTTTTTGGCTTTAAGCTGTAAGAAAAATATTTTAACACTGACAGTAGTAAACCTATGAATCTAAAGAACAAAGCCATACTCTCCCCAGCTTTGTAAGTCACCTGCGGAATTGTGAATTAAATTATTCTAATTGCAAAATTTGGGGTCTTGGCCGAAAGAACACAGGTTGAATTTGAAGAAGAGGCAGCTAGAAAAATTGGTGTAACTTTCACATGAAGATAATTTGCACAGAATGTAATTGAAAGAGAATGAATATGGAGCTCCATGATGTCTTCTTTGAGTCTATTTCTGATATTTACTTAAATTTTTTTTCCCCAAAGGCTCTCCTTTAGGCAGTCCTGAAAAGAGGAGACACAGTGCTGAAATAGAAATAAAGATTAAGTATCTCTGATCCAAAATGCTTGGGACCAGAAATGTTTCAAAGTTTGGATTTTTTCAGATTTTGGAATATTTGCAGAATATTTTATTGGTTGAACATCCCTATTCCAAAACCCTCCAATGAGCATTTCCTTTGAATGTAATGTCGGCACTCAAAAAGTTTCAGATTTTGGATTATTTTGGATTTCAGATTTTTGGATCAGGGATGCTCAACCTGTAACAGGCAGAAATAATAGAAAATAACAGAAATAACATAAAATAGCACTGTTCTTTGGAAGATCTTAGTACCTTATTTAGAAAAGATTTTTACTATTCATTCATCCACCACCCATCCATCCATCCATCCATCCATCCATCTTTCCATCCAACAAGTATTTATTGAGTGCGTGTATCTTACAAGGCATGGTGCTGGCCCTGGGAGTGAAGATGTAATGTTACCATTTACATAGAACAAACAGAGGCCTGGGGTGGAGGCAGACTCCCCAGAAATATGAACAAACAAGCAAAATACAGATAAGCAAGGTGCTGTGAGAGAGAATAATGGAGATTGTGGGGTAGGTTTGCATTGGGAAGGTTGCTGAGACCAGAAGAATGAGAAGTGGTTCTGTGAAGAGTGAGAGTGCCTGGGCAGAAAGGACAGCAAGCTCTCAAAGACTCCAAGGCAGGAAAGGAGCTTGATTGGATCTAGGAACTCCTGCAGTAGTGAGTGAAAATGAGAATGACATTTAATAGCTTCCACCTGGAGACACCATGGAAAATAAAAGTTCTATTCTCCCAGTCTAGAATTGTCCATGTTAGCTGTGACCAAGTTCAGCTCTGTTCACCAAGCATTCCTCGTCTGCTGTTTGCCAAGTGCCATGCTAAGTGCACTGGGGACAGAAATGGTCCACACCCTTAGAGAACTTGGTGATGAGGCTGTAGAAGCTACTAGTAGTACAGATGTTTTAATTTACAGGCAAGCCTGAGATGATACGGTGCAGACTGTATAATAGTCACTGGCATGTGTATTTTGCTTTACAGCTTAAAAGCATTCACACATACATTTGCCCATTTAATTTTCATGGTAACCTAAGTCATTTCCTCAAAAAGTGTAAACATGGGCTTATGAGACATATGGAAGCCCACCCAATTTGAGGAGCAGGGTCTCTGTCATCACTGAGTTGAATTTCAGTGTGTAGTCTGCACCTGTGCTCTCCCCTTGAAGAATCACATTATAGAAAATGAAATCTAGAATGACTACAGAGGTTACTTAGTTCATCTATACATTTTCATATACATTTCAGTAATTATTTTGCTACATAGGAAGTGAATTTAATTTGGAGTTTTTCCTGCTGCCTTCCATGAGGGCTTTCATCCCAAGCCCCATTCTTGTGTGTGAGAAGAGGAAGTCATCCATCCATCCATCCATCCATCCATCCATCCATCCATCCATCCATCCATCCATCCATCCATCCATCCATCCATCCATCCATCCATCCATCCATCCATCCATCCATCCATCCATCCATCCATCCATCCATCCATCCATCCATCCATCCATCCATCCATCCATCCATCCATCCATCCATCCATCCATCCATCCATCCATCCATCCATCCATCCATCCATCCATCCATCCATCCATCCATCCATCCATCCATCCATCCATCCATCCATCCATCCATCCATCCATCCATCCATCCATCCATCCATCCATCCATCCATCCATCCATCCATCCATCCATCCATCCATCCATCCATCCATCCATCCATCCATCCATCCATCCATCCATCCATCCATCCATCCATCCATCCATCCATCCATCCATCCATCCATCCATCCATCCATCCATCCATCCATCCATCCATCCATCCATCCATCCATCCATCCATCCATCCATCCATCCATCCATCCATCCATCCATCCATCCATCCATCCATCCATCCATCCATCCATCCATCCATCCATCCATCCATCCATCCATCCATCCATCCATCCATCCATCCATCCATCCATCCATCCATCCATCCATCCATCCATCCATCCATCCATCCATCCATCCATCCATCCATCCATCCATCCATCCATCCATCCATCCATCCATCCATCCATCCATCCATCCATCCATCCATCCATCCATCCATCCATCCATCCATCCATCCATCCATCCATCCATCCATCCATCCATCCATCCATCCATCCATCCATCCATCCATCCATCCATCCATCTTTCCATCCAACAAATATTTATTGAGTGCATATATCTTACAAGGCATGGTGCTGGCCCTGGGAGTGAGGATGTAATGTTACCATTTACATAGAACAAACAGAGGCCTGGGGTGGAGGCAGAGACTCCGTCTCAAAAAAAAAAAAAAAAAAAAGTTATACTGCATACTGCATACTTAGATGAAACATAAACATTTAAAAACTATCTCCAGGCTGGGTGTGGTGGCTCATGCCAGTAATCCCAGCACTTTGAGAGCCAAGGCGAGGAGGCCGAGAATCATGAGGTCAGGAGTTCAAGACCATCTTGACCAATGTGGTGAAACCCCGTCTCTACTAAAAATACAAAAATTAGCTGGGTGTGGTGGCAGGCGCCTGTAGTCCCAGCTACTCAGGAGGCTGAAGCAGAAGAATCTCTTGAACCCGGGAGATGGAGATTGCAGTGAGCTGAGATCGCGTGGCCGCCTGCACTCCGGCCTGGGTGATAGAGGCGAGACTGGCGTCTCAAAAAAAAAAAAAAAAAAAGTTATACTGCATACTGCATACTTAGATGAAACATAAACATTTAAAAACTATCTCCAGGCTGGGTGTGGTGGCTCATGCCAGTAATCCCAGCACTTTGGGAGGCCAAGATCATGACCATGAGGTCAGAGTTCAAGACCATCTTGACCAATGTGGTGAAACTCCATCTCTACTAAAAATACAAAAAATTAGCTGGTGTGGTGGCAGGCGCCTGTAGTCCCAGCTACTCAGGAGGCTGAGGCAGGAGAATCTCTTGAACCTGGGAGGCAGAGGTTACAGTGATCTGAGATCGTGCCATTGTACTCCCAGCCTGGGCGGCAGGGCAAGACTCTGTCTCAAAAAAAAAAAAAAAAAAAGTTATACTGCATACTGCATACTTAGATGAAACATAAACATTTAAAAACTATCTCCAGGCTGGGTGTGGTGGCTCATGCCAGTAATCCCAGCACTTTGGGAGGCCAAGACGATGACCATGAGGTCAGGAGTTCAAGACCATCTTTGGCCAATGTGGTGAAACTCCATCTCTACTAAAAATACAAAAATTAGCTGGGTGTGGTGACGGACGCCTGTAATCCCAGCTACTTGTGAGGCTGAGGCAGGAGAATCGTTTGAACCTGGGAGATGGAGGTTACAGTGATCTGAGATTGTGCCATTGTACTCCCAGCCTGGGCGGCATGGAGCAGAGACTCCGTCTCAAAAAAAAAAAAAGTTATACTGCATACTGCATACTTAGATGAAACATAAACATTTAAAAACTATCTCCAGGCTGGGTGTGGTGGCTCATGCCAGTAATCCCAGCACTTTGGGAGGCCAAGACGGGCGAATCATGAGGTCAGGAGTTCAAGACCATCTTGACCAATGTGGTGAAACTCCATCTCTACTAAAAATACAAAAATTAGCTGGGTGTGGTGGCAGATGCCTGTAATCCCAGCTACTTGGGAGGCTGAGGCAGGAGAATCGTTTGAACCTGGGAGGTGGAGGTTACAGTGATCTGAGATTGTGCCATTGTACTCCCAGCCTGGGAGGCAGGGCAAGACTCTGTCTCAAAAAAAAAGAAAAAAAAAATCTGCTTTTTAGATTCATTTGCTCTAAGTTTGTTCATGCCTGTTATCTGTATATTTATATCTATGTTTATGTCAATTGTTGGTTCCCAGTTTAGCACATAGAGGCAGTATGATTCACTGGAAAAATCATCTGTCCATTTACTAATTATTAAATATGCATTTCCTCCATGTGCCAACATTTTTGCTAAACATTAAAAATACAAAAATAAGATTTAATATTTGTAGTTTAGTGGGGTTCCATGATATATAAACAGATGTGGTGTGGGTGATAAAATATTATAGGTGCTATATTAGGTATCTGAGTGGAGGCCTGGGGGGAGAGCGATCAGTTTTGTGGTAGGGGAGGAGAACTGGTGGGGAAGAGGTTAAAAAGGTGCCTCCATTCATGGAGGAGGTCCCCTTTATCCGAGCCCTGCAAGAGGATTAGTTGTTTTTAAGGTCTGAAGCGGAGTGGTGACTTTTGTCCATGCAGAGGATGTAATGGGGCATAGCCACTAAGGCGAGAGATCGAGGAGACAGCTTGGAAAGGTGGGCAAAGGTGGGATCAGGCAAGACCTGGCATGTGTTACCTCAAGAGTGTGGATTTTGTTATGTGGAGAGTGGGGAAACCACGGAAAAGTTGTATGTGGAATAGTAAGTTTCATACCAGCGTTTTAGAAAGCTCTCTCGAAGGTAGGGCAGGCATTTAGGAGAGGGGAATGATGGATGAACCAGGGCAGTTATTATGGGGATGGAGAGGATGGATTAGAGAGTGAGGAAGTAGAATCTCTTGGGAATTGGTGGCGAATGGATGCAAGAGTGAAGAAGAGGGAAGAGTCTGGGCTCACTGTCCAGATTTTTGGCTTAGGGAGCTGGTGTGGAGGATAGCAGATGAAAGAGTGGACCAGGAGTGAGAGACGCTGTGAGGAGAGAAGGCCCAGAGGGAGGTGCGGGGGACCCTGTCATGTGGTTAGGTGCAGGATGCCCCACAGTCAGGCAGTTGCGCTGGCTTCTGCCTTTCAAAGTCGCTTCCACAGGGTGACCGTTAGGCTTGTTCTTTGACGCGGACATTGTTAAGTGGTTTCATGGAAATTTGAGACTCTCTGAAGAAAGGGAAGATGGCATTTATGAAGCAAGTGTTATTTTATCTGGAAATGATTTCTCAGGGATAAGCCTGTCACTCTGCCTCCTGGTAAAGTCTGCTTCTCCCTCCAAGAAGAGAAGGTCCCACTGATTCGGGTCATGGTCAGAGTGGGCTGCTACTCCCACCTTCCACTGAAAACTCAGCTTCCAGAAAGCTCCTCTCCCCTCCTTTGTCGTCTGTTTCCTCATCTGCTCTTCCCTGAGTTTGTCCTTCTCTGTTATATCTGCATGTATTTCCACTGATCTGCTTGTGACAGTCAACCTGTTTGCTGATCTGGCCTCGGCAATTTTCAGGGCTTCCCTGCACACCTATGATGTGATGGTTAGTTCCCTGACCTTGCATGCACCTCGGTTTTCTGGTAGCAGATAGTCCTTGTGGTACCTTTACTCCTACAAATCAGTGGAGTCAGAAGTTTCATACACCATACACCATACACCATACACCATACACCATACACCATACACCATACACCATACACCATACACCATACACCATACACCATACACCATACACCATACACCATACACCATACACCATACACCATACACCATACACCATACACCATACACCATACACCATACACCATACACCATACACCATACACCATACACCATACACCATACACCATACACCATACACCATACACCATACACCATACACCATACACCATACACCATACACCATACACCATACACCATACACCATACACCATACACCATACACCATACACCATACACCATACACCATACACCATACACCATACACCATACACCATACACCATACACCATACACCATACACCATACACCATACACCATACACCATACACCATACACCATACACCATACACCATACACCATACACCATACACCATACACCATACACCATACACCATACACCATACACCATACACCATACACCATACACCATACACCATACACCATACACCATACACCATACACCATACACCATACACCATACACCATACACCATACACCATACACCATACACCATACACCATACACCATACACCATACACCATACACCATACACCATACACCATACACCATACACCATACACCATACACCATACACCATACACCATACACCATACACCATACACCATACACCATACACCATACACCATACACCATACACCATACACCATACACCATACACCATACACCATACACCATACACCATACACCATACACCAGAGGCATCGTCCTCAGTCTGCTTTTGTCCAGCCTTCTGGTGGAAAGCAGCCTTCTTCTTGATCTGGGGCTGCAGTAAATCACATGCTGGCCATCGTGGGAACACATCCCATCCCTTCCCAAAACCACCTGCAGGACTGACCCTACCCCCCAATAACACCTTACACCAACCTGCCGTGTCTTTTACTGACCATTCCTGTCCAGGATAGTTACTGTAGCAGTCTACTTTGGTGGGCTTTTACCTCTCCTATCTGCTTTTTTTTTAATTTACAAATTTTAAATTAAAAAACATTTAAATGAAAGGTTTGGACATTGAGTATTGTTACCCACTCACTTCTGGTGACTCTTCAAGACACTGACTTGAAGAGCCTTCCTTCTTCCCTACATACGGAGTCGGGGGGAGAGATGGGGAAAATGGCAGAGGAAAACATGCTAAAAATGATTTTCAATGTAAAATAAGGGAGGGAAAACGAATGTTTGAGGAAATCCAAAAAAAGCACCTCTCATTACAGTAATTAAACCGCAGCGTTTAACCTATCAGAATGTGCTGCATATGTGAGAGACAAGCCAGGGAGCTCTGTGTTTGAAATTAGAGCTCTAATCCTCAGGGAAGAGAATAGTTAAATAATTTGTTTTTGAGGTGTGAGAGCAGAGCTGGCAAGGTGTGAGAGTGTGTGTGTGTGTGTGTGTGTGTGTGTGTGTGTGTGTGTATGCACCCGTGAGGGTGAGGGGCCGCGGTGCCTGTGTTTACCAAGAATACCCTGGAGGTCGATATTTATCAGCACCTGTGTGCTGTCAAGAAGCACACAGGCTGCTGTTGCCTGTTCATTAGGTTTTCAGAAGAGTCCGGGCCTCACCTGTGGCCGGGCGTTGCATCATAACAGCAGAACTTGCTTCATTCTGGCCCTCTGGGACACACAGGAATAGATTTGAGAGACAGGATGAGACACACAGAGAAAGACACAAGCATTAGGGGAGGAAGAAAGCCGAATGATCCTGGAGCATGTCCTTGGTGCAGGCACTGCTGGACAAAGCAGTCCATCTCGGTGGGCTGGCACTGTGGAGCCAGCGTGGACATTCCACTGAACACGAGGTGAAAGGGGCAGCCCAGAGGCCTGCCACTGAAACCCCCTTCTGCAGGCACCCTCTGCCAGTGCTCAGCGCTGTCAGCAGGGCTCCTTCTCTGCTGGGATGAGGGGTTGGGATGACAGGGGTTCACAGTGTCCTGCCTGCCCTTTCAGCAGCATAACCTTTGTCTTTCTGGACTCCTGGCTGGAGCTGGTGATACTGTGAACATGCTGCCCCTCTGGAAGCTGCTCCATGTCTCCCTGTATCCCCAGAGCATGGCAGCTGTGATCAGAATTCCACAGGGTGGGGCTGTTGAGGATCCATGCACATCCGTCCCTGTACCCCTCATTAGGGACTTGGGTTGGGGGGTGCCTATCTGCACGTATTCTTTTTCCGCTCATGCTCTCTGTCGGTCTCTGTGCAGGGTTTCTATTACGCTAATAAGGAGCACTGGGGACGCTGGCGACAGTGTGATAATCGTCCCCTTGGAGGGCCAGAGGCAGTCGGTGTGCGCTGACCTCATCCTGGGGGAGTGCTGATGAAACTCTGGCTTGGCCTTACTGCCTGAGCACTGTGCCTGATGTGGAGGGTTAGGGGGCAGGGTTGCCGGGCTGTTTCTTCTGCGGCTTCATTGTTACCAGGCATGCTTGTCTTTGGGGCATTTCATCAAAACTTCTTTAGTTTTGCTTAAGAACTTTAAAGAGCTGATGAGCCTAATGGAAACTTTTCAGTAATAATTCAGTACAGGAACACACTTCACAAATACCAGCTAATTAATCCTCAGAGCACCCTGGGGACAGGGGAGAGTATGGTAATGGCACTGGTGATTTTTATCCCCATTTTATAGACTGAGAGACTGAGGCACCTGGAAGAATCTGTGACTTGGGCCAGAGGGAGGGCACAAATCTGGAAGCTGAGGTTAGAGTGCTTTGCCTTTTGGCCTCTCTTGGGACTGTTGAGTCTTACCTTAAAGTCATTTGAGTAAGTCATTAAGTAAAGCCAGTCACCCTAGATTTTGCCTCTTCTCTCATCTTTCTTTTTTTTTCCCCACTTGATACTAGGTCTTGGATGTAACTGATATCCATCAATACAGATCTCTAGCATCAATTTTAGTAACTGCCTTGTGTTCTGCTGAAAATATATGCCATAATTTATTGTAACCAGTCCCCTTGATTATCTTCATTTTTCACCATTACAGCAACTCTTCTTTAAAAATCCTTGGGAAATAGGTATTACTTTTGTGATTACCTTTGTGGGGTAAAAACCTCAGGGTTAGGCTGGGCGCCATGGCTCACGCCTATAATCCCAGCACTTTGGGAGGCCATGGTGGGCGGATCACTTGAGGTCAGGAGTTTGAGACCAGCCTGGCCAACATGGTGAAACCTTGGCACTACTAAAAATACAAAAATTAGCCAGCTGTGATGGTGAGTGCCTGTAATCCCAGCTACTCAGGAGGCTGAGGCAGGAGAATCACTTGAGCCTGGGAGGGAGAGACTGTGGTGAGCTGAGACTGCGCCACTGCACTCCAGCCTGGGCAACAGAGTGAGACTCTGTCTGAAAAACAAAAAACAAAAAACCTCAGAGCTGCTAATCCTAGGTTAAAGAAAATGGACTTGTTTTCATTTTAAATGTACATTGCTAACCTGTGCTTTAAAAAGGTCATTTCAGCTTACAGCCTCAACACCAGTTGGCCAGTGCCCCGAGCACAAGTCTCAAACTTCCACATTGTCAAGTTCACAGTTTCTTCCTTTGTCTAAGCATCAAAAACCCTTCCCCCACTGCAAGGGCATAGAACTATTTGCCTACCTTTTTTTTTTTTTTTTTTAAATGATTTTAGTTTTCTTTTATGGAATTTGTATTGTTGCTAGTTGAGTAACAGGGAATATGACTTTATTTTTTCCTGTTGACCAACTGGATAGTCTCAGCACCATTTATAGAACGATTTATTTCTTTCCCCACTCATTTGACATGTCACCTTTTTCATCTACTAAATTCTTAAATATACTGATGTGTCATCAGGGACATTCTATTCTCATTCATTGCTGTACTTGTCTGTTGTTACGCTAATACTGCAATGTTTTTATTATTATAGATTTGTTATACATTTTATTTGTTAGTATTCGTTTTACTCTTTTGTTATTGTTCTTTCTTCGAATATCCCTGGCTTTTCTAGCCCTTGTATACTTTTTTTTTTTTGAGAGTCAGTTTCACTCTTGTTGCCCAGGCTGCAAGTGCAGTGGTACGATCTCATCTCACCACAACGTCCGCCTTCCAGGTTCAAGTGATTCTCCTGCCTCAGCCTCCCAAGTAGCTGGGATTACAGGCATGCTCCACCATGCCCAGCTAATTTTGTATTTTTAGTAGAGATGGGGTTTCTTCATGTTGGTCAGGCTGGTCTTGAACTCCTGACCTCAGGTGATCCTCCCACCTCGGCTTCCCAAAGTGCTGCGATTACACATGTGAGCCACCACGCCCAGCCCCCTTGTATACTTTTTAAGACATTTTAGAATCACTTTTATCATCTTCTTCTTGATCCCACCCCACCACTACCCACTGCGAATCAAAAAAGAAGATTCCTTTGAAATTTTGATGATAATTACATTCAACATAGAAATTACTTTGGAAGCTGGGCGCGGTGGCTCATGCCTGTAATCCCAGCACTTTGGGAGGCTGAGACAGGTGAATCATTTGAGGTCAGGAGTTCAAGACCAGCCTGACTAACATAAGTGAAACCCCATCTCTCTACTAAAAATACAAAAATTAGCTGGGTGTGGTGGCGGACGCCTGTAATCCCAGCTACTCGGGAGCCTGAGGCAGGAGAATCACTTGAGCCTGGGAGGGAGAGACTGTGGTGAGCTGAGACTGCACCACTGCACTCCAGTCTGGGTGACAGAATGAGACCCTGTCTCAAAAAAAAAAAAAAAGGAAAGAAATTACTTTGGAAAGAATTGGTGTCTTTGCAGTACACACTCTTTCCATCCACGAATGTGGGGTATCCTTCAAGTAAAATATGTAATGCCCCTCATTGATGGTTTTGTAAAGTTCTTGCATAGTTCCTGCATATTTCCTTTAATTCTGAGTACCTGTATTTTTAATTTATTGTTCTTGCTTTAGGATATTTATTTCCATTATATTTTCTAATTGATCTTTGCCAATAGTTAGGAAAGCTATTGATTTCTGTGTTTTTAAAATTATTTTATTTTTAATAGTCCTAATTGTTTTTGTTGGTTCTCTTAGATTTTCTCAGTAGCATATCACATGAAAATAACATTTTCCTTTTCCAATGTCGTATGATTTTATTATTATTATTTTGACTGGCCCTTCTAGAACTTTAATTAAATATGAGTGCACAAGGAGGTACATTGGGAGGTACAATCACCCCCTTTTCTTTAAAGCATTAATTTAGAGATGAAGGGCATAGGAATATAAGAGACAAGCCATGATGATTCCTAGACTTTTTAAAGTCCTTGCTTTGCAGGACTTTTTCATCTATTTTACTTTTCAGTTTTTCACCTATTTGGTCCAGTATTTATTCTTTGGCCAAAAATGGCTTGACATGCTGAAAACCACCTTATTTTAGAGAAGAAAATAAACATTATTTCTATTTTGTCAAGCGGAAAAGCTGAAAGACATTGGAAATAACTCCCAGTCCCTTGGCAAACAGATCAGTGAGTAGACCCCTGTGTGAGACAAAGCCACTGCCTGGAGAGGATGGTGCGGGGGCTGGCGGTCCATTGCCACGGCTGCTGCAGCTCTCAACACCACGGCAGCCTCCCCTCACCACCATCCAACAGTGTACAGCCTGAGCGGGAACGGGCAAGTTTTTGGCCGAAAGAGTAAATGAAACATGGACGCTGTAGGACATCATCAGAAGTGATTATTTATTCTACAGAACTAGAGACTTCTCTTCTCTCAGAGGGCAACTGACAGCAGCTTCTGTGTCATCAGGCTGCTGCCCTCACCCTGCGACAGACTGTGGTAAAGGATGGAACAGGGGGTCATTTGATGATCTTAGGCCTGGGGAGCTGCGAGGCTGAGTTCTTGCGTTTTCAGTCTCGCCTCCCCTGGTCCACTCTGCGTTGCTGCCAGATGATGAGATTCCAGTTCTGCTTTCGGCGTGTGTCTTCCCTGCACTCCTTTGGGTAGTTTCTATTGCTCCTAGGATCAAGTCCTGTTTTCTGCTTATATTCTTTCTAATCTGATTTTTTTCCTCCATCTTTTTTTTTTTTTGTTTTTTTTTTTTTTTGGTAGAGATGGGGTTTTGCCATGTTGCCCAGGTTGGAGTGCAGTGGTGCAATCTCGCTCACTGCAATCTCTGCCTCCCGGGTTCAAGCGATTCTCCTGCCTCAGCCTCCCAAGTAGCTGGGATTACAGGCGCCCGCCACCATGCCTAGCTAATTTTGTATTTTTAGTAGAGATGGGGTTTCTCTGTGTTGGTCAGACTGGTCTCAAACTCCCAACATCAGGTGATCTGCCAGCCTGGGCCTCCCAAAGTGCTGGGATTACAGGCATGAGCCAACATGCCTGACCTTCCATCTTTTATATTTAACAGCTTCAAATTTCCAGAAAAGTGGAATAGCGTATGAACACCCAATTACCTTTTCTTTCTTTCTTTTTTGGAGATGGGGTCTCACTCTGTCACCCAGGCTGGAGTGCAGTGGTGTGATCTGGGACCACAGGTGTGCACCACCAGACCCAGCTAATTTTTTGTTTGTTCGTTTTTTGGTAGAGATGGGGTTTTGCCATGTTGCCCAGGCTGGTCTCGAACTTCTGACCTCAGGTGATCTGCCTGCCTCAACCGCCCAAAGTGTTGGGATTAGAGACATGAGCAACCACGCCCAGCCTCCCAGATACCTTTTATTCAGTTTCTTAGTTGTTAACATTTTGCCACCTTTTTTTTTTTTTTTTTTTTTTTTTTTTTGAGATGGAGTCTTGCTCTGTTGCCCAGGTTGGAGTGCAGTGGTGCAATCTCGGCTCACTGCAACCTCTGCCTCCCAGGTTCAAGCAGTTCTCCTGCCTCAGCTCCCAAGTAGCTGGGATTACAGGTTCACACCACCACGCCCAGCCAATTTTTGTATTTTTAGTGGAGGCGGGGTTTCACCATATTGGCCAGGCTGGTCTTGAACTCCTGACCTTGTGATTCGCCTGCCTCAGCCTCCCAAAGTGCTGAGATTACAGGGGTAAGCCACTGTGTCTGGCCCATTTTGCCACTTTTACTTTGTCTCACTCTCTACCCACACACATACACACACACACACCAAACCCTAATCTGACCATGTAAAAATAAATTGTAGATATCATGACACTTCACCTGTAATTACTTCAGCATATACCTCCTCAGATACGGCCATTCTTCCACACATAACCACACCATGTTACCACACAGAAGAAAATTAACACTACTTCCATAAGATCGTCTGCTATATATCCCATATTTACATTTTCCCAGTTGCCCCCACATTTCTTTTGTATTTCAGATTCAGGGGACAGTTGGCGCTTGTGCTGTGCGTTTCACTGCCATGTCTCTTTATCCAGAACTGCCCTCTTGTCTGTTCTCATTTTATTTGTCATTAACTTTTTTTGAGGAGTTCCAATCAATTGTTTTATATAATATCACACATTCTGCATTTGTCTCATTGTTTCCTCTTGATAAGATTAAGATTAAACATTTTTGGCAAGAACAGTTAGTAAGTAACGTTGTGTGCTTATTATTGCATCACAGTAAAAGGTGAGAAAGATCAGATTCTTCCAGTATTGGTGATGCTAATTTGATTGGTTAATGAGATGACTACCAGAAGTCTCCATATTAAAGGTACATTTTCCCTTTTGTAATTAACAAGTAATCTGAGAAGTGCTTCTTTGAGATCATGTTATCTGGTTACTCAACAACCTTTCATTCTGTGGTTTTAGTATCCATTGGAGATTCTTGTTTCAGCTGACCGTTTCTCTGGAACTTTAACAGTTGTGATTATGTAACTGTATTATTACTCATTTGTTATCTATTATTTTTCTGTAAAGAGCTCTCTCATTTTTCCTCTTCTGTTTCTTTCTCTTCTCACTTTCATTTGAGTGTTATTATATACTCTTTAGTTCAGAGTGCTGTAATCTATTATTGTCATTTTTCTTTCTTTTTATCTGAGACAAGGTCTCACTCTGTGGCTATCTTCCTGCCTCAGCCTCCTGAATAGCTAGGATTATAGGTGTGTGCCACTGCGCCTGGCTAATTTAAGAATAATTTTTTATTTTATTTTTTTTTTTTTAGAGACAAGGTCTTACTGTGTTGCCCAGGCTGGTCTTGAACTCCTGGTCTTTAGCAATCCCTTCACCTCCCCTGCACACTGCCCCCTACTGCCCCAGTAGCTGGGATTACAGGCGTGAGCCATGAGGCCCAGCTCTTTTTCTTTTTCTCTTTTTTGCCTTCTTTTCTCCACCCACCCCCAACACATGTGTATGTATCAAAATCAAGAAGATAACTATAAAATTCTATTATCAGCTGTACAGACTATATTCAAATTTAGTCAGTTGTCCTAATAATGCCCTTTATATAAAAAGAAAAAGATTTTTTTCTACTCCACCATCTAATCCATGATCGTGAGTTGCATGATTGTCCTATCTCTTTACCCCCCTTAATTTGGAACAATGTCCTGCAGTCTTCCTTTGTCTTTTATTACCTTGACATTTTTGTAGGATAGAGGCCAGTTTTGTACACTGTACTTAATTTGGATTTATCTGATGTTTCCTCATGACTAGATTACATTTGTGCGTTTTTGGTAAGAATACACAGGAGTGGTATTGTGTCTTTGCAGCATCATAAAAGGACATTGATTTTGATTTGTTCTGTGATTTCACTTTGATCTGTTGGTTGAAGTGGTATCTGCCAAGTTTCTCCACTGCAGAGTTATATTTTTTCCCTTTATAATTAATAAGTACCTTTTGAGGAGGTACTTCGATACTTTGACACTATGTGAGTAGCCTGTTTTTATCAGCTTCATGAACATTGCTAATGATGCCTCACTGAATCAATTATTATGAAGATTGCTGAATCCTCATATCAGTTATTATAAGGATTGCTGAATGGTGATTTTCTTTCTTTTTTCTTTCTTTCTTTTTTTTTTTTTGAGACAGAGTCTCCCTCTGTCATCCAGGCTGGAGTGCAATGGCATGATCTTGGCTCACTGCAGCCTCCATCTCCCGGGTTCAAGCAATTCTCCTGCCTCAGCCTCCTGAGTAGCTGGGATTACAGGTGCACGCCACCACGCCTGGCTAATTTTTTTGTATTTTTTTTTTTTTTTTTAGAGGCGGGGGTTTCACCATGTTGGTCAGGCTGGTCTCGAACTCCTGACCTTGTGATCCACTGACCTCGGCCTCCCAAAGTGCTGGGATTACAGGTTTGAGCCACGGCTCC
The DNA here is from genome assembly GCA_023748175.1 of Hoolock leuconedys. Lineage (NCBI taxonomy): Eukaryota > Metazoa > Chordata > Mammalia > Primates > Hylobatidae > Hoolock > Hoolock leuconedys. The sequence goes on along the minus strand of JAKGGE010001485.1, from coordinate 3,806 downwards.
CAGCTGCTGAATGGTGATTTTCTAATCCTCTTACTATTGAAATGTATTCTTGCTGGTATAGAACTCTAGATTGGCAGTTATTTCTACACTTTAGAAATGTTATTTCAGGCCGGGCGTGGTTGGTCACACTTGTAATCCCAGTACTTTGGGAAGCTGAGGCAGGCGGATCACCTGAGGTTGGGAGTTTGAGACCAGCCTGACCAACATGAAGAAACCCCATCTCTACTAAAAATACAAAATTAGCCGGGCATGGTGGCACATGCCTGTCAGCTACTCGGAGGCTGAGGCAGGAGAATCGCTTGAACCTGGGAGGTGGAGGTTGTGGTGAGCTGAGCCCCATTGCACTCCAGCCTGGGCAGCAAGAGCAAAACTCTGTCTCAAAAAAAAAAAAAAAAAAGTTGGGCTGGGCACGGTGGCTCACACCTGTAATCCCAGCACTTTGGGAGGCTGAGGCGGGTGTATCATGAGCTCAGGAGATTGAGACCATGGTGAAACCCCGTCTCTACTAAAAATACAAAATTAGCCGGGCGCGGTGGTGGGCGCCTGTAGTTCCAGCTACTCGGGAGGCTGAGGCAGGAGAATGCTGAACCTGGGAGGTGGAGGTTGTGGTGAGCTGAGCCATTGCACTCCAGTCTGGGCGACAGAGCAAGACTCTGTCTCAAAAAAAAAAAAAAAAGTTATTTCATTATTTTCTGGCTTCTATTGTCATCTTTCAGTCTTGTTATTGCTCCTTTGAAGAAGATGAAACATGTTTTTATCTTCTGGCTGCTTTTAGATTTTTTTCTCAATCTTTGGTGTTTTTTTCAAAAGTAGTTTTCCTATGTGATGTTCCTGAGGTGGTTTTCTTTGTAGTTATCCTATGTAACATAGTATCTTTGAATATTCGGCCTGATTGCCTTGTTAGTTTTACAAAATTATTAATCATTATCTCTTTTAATATTGTTCTGTCTTGTTCTCATTCTCTTCTCTTTCTTGGACTCCAGTTGTAATTGTGTTAGACCTTCTTTCCATGTTCTTTATGTCTTTTGCTCTATTCTACATTGTCCATCCACTTTTCTTTTTCTTTACTGATCTTTCAGTTTACTAATCCTTTCTTCTGCTGTATCCAGTTTGCTGTTAAACCCATCTGTTGAGCTCTTAATTTTAATTATTGCATTTTACAATTACCTTGTTTGCATTTTTTTTTTTTTTTTTGAGACAAAGATTTCACTGTCTTGCCCAGACTGGAGTGTGGTGGCACAATCAAGGCTCAAGCCATCCTCCTACCTTAGTCTCCCAAGTAACTGGGACTACAGGTGCACGCCACCACGCCTGGCTAATTTTTTTTTTTTTTTTTTTTTTTTTGGTAGAGACGGCCTTGCCATGTTGCCAAGGCTGGTCTCAAATTCCTGAGCTCAAGTGATGCTACCTGCCTTGGCCTCTCAAAGTCGTGAGATTATAGGCATGGGCCACTATGCCTGACCTGATGCCTTTTAAGTTTAGTTTTCTAGTAAACTTCTCTGTTTTGTCACCTGTTTCGTTGAATATATTAATTAGTTCTTTTAAGGTCTTTGATAAATTTTAACACTGGGCTATCTATGAGTTTGGGTTTTTTAAATTCATTTTTCCCCCCTTGGTCCTATTTTTTGTATATCTTTTTTTTTTTTTTTGAGACGAGTCTTACTCTGTCACCCAGGCTGGAGTGCAGTGGCACGATCTCAGCTCACTGCAACCTCTGCCTCCCAGGTTCAAGTGATTCTTCTGCCTCAGCCTCCCAAGTAGCTGGGACTACAGGCATGCACCACCATATCTGACTAATTTTTGTATTTTTTTTTTTTTGAGACGGAGTCTCGCTCTGTCGCCCAGGCTGGAATGCAGTGGCGCAATCTCGGCTCACTGCAACCTCTGCCTCCCAGGTTCAAGTGATTCTTCTGCCTCGGCCTCCCAAAGTGCTGGGATTACAGGCATGAGCCACTCACTGTGCCCAGCCTTTTTTGTATATCTTAAAATATTTTATTGCATGACAGTGAATAATTGAGAAGCTCTGAAAGATACTATTTTCCTCTGAAGTTTACTTTATGCTTGTGTAAAGTGGGACTTATGACCTTGATCTAATCAGGATTTGACCTGAGTCAGGTTGCAGGGTTTTAGAAAATAAGTCTGTCTTCCCCTGGTCAATCCATGTTCCTAGGGTATAGCCCTCTATGGGTCCCAGCAAAGAACCTGAAGTTCTTCATGGCTCCTTTTCCTTGGTGAACCCTAATTTTTGTTTACTGCTGTTGAACTTTTACAAGCTATTTCATCCCAGTTAGACACAGAAAGCCTCTCAGTGCTGTTTTGATTCGAATTTCTCTTTTGAACTTAAGAGCCATTTTTAATTTCCATATCTACAAGTTGACTATTCATGTATTTTACCCTTTCTTAGGATTAGGAGATCAATGTTTTAAAATGGATTTGTAATTTCATATTCTCAACTTTGGATCTTAAGCTGTAGCCTTACTCAATTTAAAAATTGTAACTGAGTGCGGTGGCTTGAGCCTGTAATCTCAGCTACTTGGGAGGCTGAGGCAGGAGGATCGCTTGAGGCTAGGAGTTTGAGACCAGCCTGGGCAACCTCATTGCTACAAAAAAAAAAAAAAAAAAAAAAAAAAAATTAGATGGGTGTGGTAGCACATGCCTGTAGTCCCAGCTACTCGGGAGACTGAGGTGGGAAGATCTCTTAAGCCCAGGAGTTCTGCTTTGTGAACTCCATTTGTTTATTTATTTACATGTCTGTCTATTTACTTATATCTCTCTAGTCCATCTCAAGATGGACAAAAGCTCTGCCTCAGCATCTTATAGGGTATCTGCTTACCTTTCTGCAGTTCCCTCCTCACTGAGATCTTGGACTCTCAAGTCTTGGTTGCCTTGGCAGCTCCCCAGTACTTTCAATCAGTTTGTTTTTCAGTTGTTCTCAGCAGTATTGTTGAACTTTTACAAGCTATTTCGTCTTGGTTAGATGCAGAAAGCCTTTCAATGCTGTTTTGATTTGAATTTCTCTTTTGAACTTAAGAGCCATTTTTATTTTCATATCTACAAATTGACGATTCATGTATTTTACCCTTTCTTGGGATTAGGAGATTAATGTTTTAAAATTGATTTATAATTTTATATGCTAAAGAAATTAGCCCCATGTCTTGGATTTGTGTTACAAATATATGCTATTAGTTTGAAATTTGTCTTGACTTTGTTTATGATGCTTTTGTCCAGGCAGAATTTTTTGATTTATCTGTCATTTCTTTTATGACTTCCTTTTTTTTTTTTTTTTGCCCCCGAGACAGAGTCTTACTCTGTCACCCAGGCTGGAGTGCGATGGCACGGTCTCAGCTCACTGCAACCTCTGCCTCCCAGGTTCAAGTGATTCTTCTGCCTCAGCCTCCCAAAGTGCTGGGATTACAGGCATGTGCCATCATGCCTGGCTAATTTTTTTGTTTTTTGTTTTTTTTTTTTTTAGTAGAGACGGGGTTTCTCCATGTTGGTCAGGCTGATCTCAAACTCCCGACCTCAGGTGATCTGCCCGCCTCAGCCTCCCAAAGTGCTGGGATTACAAGTGTGAGCCACCGCTCCTGGCCACCAGTATTATTTTTTAAACCTCAAGTTGTTTTTTTTTTTTTGTAAGTAATCAGGAATTTATTTCAGTGTATAGAGTATAAGGATTCAAGTTCAGTTTTTTCCAGCTAATAAAATAATCTAGCATCCATTATTGCAAGGGTTGACACACTTTTTCTGTAAAGAGCCAGATAGTAAATACTTTAAGGCTTTGCAATTTGTATGGTCTCTGAACACTA
>JAKGGE010001740.1:0-18987 GCA_023748175.1 Hoolock leuconedys | reverse complement strand
AACATGAGGGTGCAGACAGGCCCTGCTTTCTGTAAAGCTCACTAGACTCAGGGGAGTCTGCAGCTGGGACAGGCCTGCACGCAGCTGTCTACCAAATGGGAGCTGCTATTATTTAAATCACTTTTATTAGTCTCGTTCCCTACACAAAACAATACTATCCCAGTGTGACTCAGTCCAGCTTCGCTAGGCAATCTGGGAGAAACTGTTTGTACCCAGGAAAATACTGAAGATGAAGTTACCTTTCCCTTTTATAATCTTAGATCTAGGGTGACCAAACTAACTCCTGTTCTCCTGTAGTACCTGAGGGGTTCCCTGAGAGTAGGGAACTTCCAGCAAAACTGGGAACATCATTTTCTTTGTAAAACCACACCTGCACTCCATTCTTATCATTAAGCAGCCCACACCCGGTCCACATGGAGCAGAGGAAGGTCCTGTCCACTGTATTAGAATGCCCTAAGATGTCATTATTCCCGATTACTGTGGATGTTGCTAACTTGATCACTGGCTGAAGTTCCTGCACTGCAAAACAGACCCCTTTCCTGAAAGCATTTTTAACAACCAACTCTCAATCTCCACCCTCAAAGTCTAGTTTTAAATGTCCTGCAAGGGACTCTAATCAGTATCCAGAGTTGGAAACTATGCTCACAGTGAAGATTAGAACCTGAAAATCAGCTAGAGACCATTCCCTTCACAAAAAAAAATCAAATTTAGATAAAAAGCAAATAAGATCTGATTTTGGGCATGGACATATGGTAGAGAAATAGAGGAAAAATTAGAAATCACCCGATGGGAAGTGATGAGCGAGTAGACTGCAAACCAGTTAAAAAAAAAAGGCAGAATCAGGGTGTAATTTTAACAATTTTAAGCTTATAATTCCATTTTGGGCAGTCGGCAGATCACCTGAGCTCATGCTTGAGATCAGCCTGGGTTTCTTCACCTTAGCCTGGGTGAAACCCCATCTATACAAAACAAACAAAACAGGCTAGGTAGGGCAAGTGCCTGTGATTCCAGCTAGCCCAGGTGCCGAGGCAGGAGGATGGCTTGAGCTCAGGTTATTGAGGCTGCAGTCGTGTTATGATCTGCCACCTGCACCAAGCCTGCATGAGAGTGAAAACCCTCCAAAAAAAAAGAAAACAGTAAAAGCCACGCCTGTTAGATCTAGTGCAAAAATCCCATCTGATTCTGTGATGTTTAGATGCTATACTAAAACAGAACATAGTGTGCTCATATGACTAGTCAGAAAGATTCTATACTTTTATGCAGCTGCAACATATTTCCTATTGTGTAGATATAAGGTAACATGTTTAATTAGTCATACTGGTGAAAGTTCAGGTTGTTCCCAATATTTTGCTGTTAAACAATATAGTGAATAACCTTGGATTAGGTGTCATTTTTATGATCTGTGACTGTGATAAAATTTCTTCCTAGTAAAGTTTGGGAGGCAAAATACATTTTTTAAAATTTTCATGCATTAAGAAACTTTACAAGGTTTGCACAAATTTTTATGTTTCCAAGAAAGCAGGAGGGTTATCAAACAGGTTGCTCACGCAGCATCCTGAGTGACAGGACGTTTTAGGGGACACAGGCACACGGCCATATCCCCTAGTGCCCATACAGGGTTAGTGGGGCATCTTATCCTGGGAAGCTAAGAAGAGGAAAGGTGGGGAGGGATGCCCCTAGGGGGACACCCTGCTAAGGATCAGAAAGGAGCCAGGGAGCTGAGAGATTACAGCAGGTCTTAAACTAAGTAAGCCCATAAGTGGAGGCCATTAAGGTTCAAGGGGTAAGCTGAGGTGAGATGTAGAAAGGAGAAGGTAAAAGTTCAATGGAAGCTGTGGGGGAGGCACACATCAAGGCTCCACCTCCCTCAGCATTAAACTTTGTAGTGAGTCATGCTTGTGGGACTCTGTCAGCCTAGAATGTTCAGCACCATCTGTGGACCTCACCCATTCAAGGCCAGCAGGACCTCCCCAAGCCTGACAACCAGCAATGTTCCAGACTTTGCCAAATGCTTTCTCCAAAACTGCCCCTGCCAAAAGCATTAATTCACACTAATCTATAAAAGCAAATCACCACTAAAATCTGTCACCCGTAGAAGAATTACAAGTGTGAGAGGGTAACATTGAGGTCTTCACATCTATTCAAATGACTGTTACTTTAATCAGCACCTGATGTCCCAGAAGGCATGTTGATGGTGGATGTCTACATGGCTGCCCTGTACCTCACAGCAGAAACAATAGTTTGTAGTTTTCCAACGGTCTATGCACCATGAACTGAAAAGGTCTGTAACTGAATGGAATGACAAACCACTGGCGCTATACTAAAAAGTATGTGTGGGGAATTTGTAGATATTGGGAGAAAAAATACACAACGAACCCAAAACCCCATTCTTGATTCTCTCTCACCATCTTAGGGGGGCCATCTTGCCTACCTATGAATGGTAGCATAGGGATTTTGTATTTTCAAAATTATACACAATTGCTGGACTTCATTTTTTTAAAATATGAACAAACCCAAAATGGACCAAGTAACTGGACACAAGTTGAGTTCATTTTTGGCCAGAGAGCTGACAACATCCTGCTCCCCTGTCCTGACACTCAACTGACCTAGAGGCCTAAATGCTCTCTTATTATGGAGGAAGATGTTTTGAACATTCTCACCATTCCACCCATCCAACCTCACACCTGTCGACCTCTCAAACCTTGCCCACTCTTTGATGTCATTCTTAATGTCGCACCTCTATTTCCTCCTCCATTCCAAATATGTGTATGGTCCAGGGTGGTGGCTTCCGCCCAAGGATTTTGTGTGAAGACTATCAAAATTACTTTCCCTGACACCCTTTAAACTGACCCTCCACCTGCAGCCCCCCATGACTGGCTGCTACTAGTGCATTTTGGACACTTTTTCTGTGTCAGATGCTTCCATCTCTATTAGGAAATGCGGACTCCTCTCCACCTGTGGCAACAGCCCTAGAAATGAACACAGGCAAAGTGCCTGTGTGTTCCCAAAGAAAAATGGTGTCTAGCACAATATAAGGAAAGCTGCAATTATAGAAAAAGACCACTTAAAACATGGCTAATATGTAGAAGATTCCTCACCCATTCCCAAGAGACATTACATTGTAAACATGACATTAATAATTATTCTAGAAGAATAAAGTATGCATACTACTTTAAATTAATTGTAACAAGATGGTTCCTCCCATGTGCCCAGGCTGGGCTTTGGGAACAAAATTCTCCCATCTCAGTGGCAATGCCTGAGAGGATGACATGGACTTAGGCCTGATATGCGCAGCCATATTCCTTGCTCACACTGCCCCCTGCTGCAGGACAGTACCAGCCCAGGAGCCCAAATCTCTACTGAAGAGCTGAGAGAGAAAATGAGATACCCAAAGCCTCTTACCTTTTCCAGTACACTGCAAATGGCAACCAGTGCAGTCCATTTGCCCCTGAGGAACAACCACCACCTGCTGCCTTTTGATCTCTGGAGTAGACCTCCCCTTATTTCTCTTAACCCAGCTGCGCCACTCTGTTGAGCCCCAGTTTCCTTCCCATGGGGTCACCGTTGCATGTCCCTTCCAGCTCCTGGCTGACAGGTCAAAATAACCTAGAACCAAGACAATGAACAAAGATTTCAATATCTAATATGTCCAGCAGATGTTGTGTCAGAAATAAAGAAGTAGAGATGCACACAGCTCCCTGACAACATTGTGTCCCAAAGCAATGTCTCTGTGCCCCACATGGAGCTCACTGTCCTTCACCACACAAGGGGTGCTTCCACGGTCTCCCCGAGCCCCCAATGGGAGGCAACACACATTTTACCACAGTAGCCCGCCAGCAAAGGAAGTGGTGGATAATTTATCGGCTTTGATAAAGTTCCCTGAAAAGATCCCCTAGACAACAAATGCCTCCAAAAGAAGACATGAAAGCTCTTCCAATTGCAAAACATTGGCCCTTGTTTCAAAAGTACCCTTGAAATAGCTAAAACACCTGCCAAAATAAATTGCAGAACTTGAACCTTCATTTGAAATCCCGCACAAAAAAACATTACAACTATTAAAAACAGAAGCTGCTGGCATAAGAATACAAATAGAGACCAAAGTGATAGAATTGAGAGTCCAGAAATACCCCTCACCCCTTATAGTCAATTGCCAAGTGTCAACATAATTTAATGGAGGAAATAACAATCATCCTTTCAATGGTGCAGAAACAAATCTGATATAAATCTCACATGAAAACAGCCAACCTTAGAGAACTATATAGTTGCTATCAAACAACTATCTAAAAATGGATCAGTGATAATTATAAGATCTTATAAACCATAAAAAACATCTTAGAAAAGCCACAGAGGTAAACTTAACGACCCTAAATGCGCAATGGATCCTCAGGTATGTATCCAAAGTACAGGAAACAAAAAGGAAAGTAGATAAATTAAGCAAAGAAGCAAGCCTTTTGTGTACTGAAGATATTATCAGAAAAAATAAAAAATAAAACACAGAGGAATGAGACACATAATATCGGTAAATCACATGACAATGGTTTCATGCCCAGAATATACAAAGAAATGCTACAACCCACAGCAAAAAATACAAAACCACCAATTTATATAAAATGGGCAAAGGACCTGGGCCAGACATTCTTTCCAAAGAAGACATGCAAATCAATGCAAGAGAGACATGAAGAAAACCTTGGCTATCATTAGTCATTAGAAAAATATACAAAGTCAAAGCCACAATGATACCATACATTACACCTACAAATACCATTCTTTAAAATGTTAAATAACAAGGAAAGTCTTATGTAGAATTTAGAATCCCTCATACATTGTCAGCTGGTGAGATTACAAAAAAGTACAGCCAATGTAGAAAACTGTTGTGCTGTTCCTCAAGAAGCTAATCATAGAATTCCTTACATGAAACAGCATCCATTCCTAGGTATATACCCAAAGAATTGAACTGGTGTGGACTCAAACAGGTAAATCACATGGGAAAGTTATTGATTAAAAGCATTATTCACAAAAGATCAAATATGAAATAACTAAGTGTCTTATCAACACATAAATAAACAAATGTGGTGACACGCATAACAGAATGTTAATCTGCCATAAAGAGGAAATGTTCCTACTTACCACACTGGAACATTCATAGACCTTGAAAAAACATTAAGTGGTAAGGGAACACGCGAGGAAGCAAAATGATATTGCTGTATGTGATTCTATCTATATGAAACATCAAGAATAAAATTCATAGAGACAGAGATGGACTCAGAGATTATCAAGGTCTAAGGTGGAAAAAATAGAGTTATTGTTTAAAAAGATATAGACCTCTAGTTTAAAATGATAAAAAATTTTCAGAAAAAAATAGTGGTGATGTGGTAATGTAATACTGTGTGTGTGGTTTATCGTTTTATTTGATTGCACATTTGAAGTGGTTAAATGGCACATTATATTTAATTTAATATACATTTCTATAAATATATATGTATATTTATAGAAATATACATTAACATCTAAATACATATGTAAATATGCATGTGTGTCTACACATACATTCTATTACAGCTTTTTTTTTTGAGATGGAGTCTCTTCTCATCACCTAGGCTGAGTAATAGTATGCTAATAACCGGCTCACTGTAAGTCTCACCTGGTTCACTTATTCTCCTGCCTCACTTCTAGCAGTTGGGACTACAGGGCGCCGCCACCACGCCTGGAAGCTAATTTTTTTTTTTGTGTTTTTAGTAAAGATGGGGTTCTACCCATGGTCTCGACACCTGACCTTGATCCTCAGCCGGCCTCCAAAAGTGCTGCTGATTACAAGCGCGAGCCACCGCTACTTGGCCTATTACAGCTTTGAAACGCCTTTTGGTGAAAACGACCTAATTGGCAAAACACCACCCATCAGATAGTTTTATATACCCTATATCTAGACTCTTATTACTCCAACGTACAAGCAAGAATTTAGAGATACAGACTGACCAGCTATCAAATACACATGCAACATAAAAATGTATTTGTAAAAAGAGACGAGTATAATCTCGTGGGTATAGACCCCAGTAATCTCTGTGCCAGGACATACACCCATGCTGGGATTCTGATTCTGCCCCACCCGTCTGCAGCCTTACTATCCTGGATCTTGTTGGGTTGCTGGGCAGGGAGGGCCAGAAGCCTGTCCCCTGAGCCATCCGGTGGAGTACAAGACACCTCCTCTGTTAGGTTCCCCACACACAGCCCCAATCAGGCATGCAGAGGACTCTGAACAGGCCCAGGAATCCTGGGCAAGAGAATCTGCAAAGGGAACGAAACTAGGAGCTGGCCGGACATGGGAGCAGAATTCCACCACAGGTCCTGCCAAGCTCGCGCGCCCCCACCTTGTGATCAGCCAAAGAACAGCTTCTTCCCACAGCCTCCCTCCAGAGTGACACACAAGGGCTGCTCACATCAAGCTTCTGGTGGCAGGCAGAAACCTGACAGTGCCTATTCCACTGACTGCCCCTGAGATGGAGGTCAAACAGATCAGAATCAGTTTCACAGGAGGCCCCAATGGGACCGAAGGGTCCCAGGCGGATTCAACCTCCCAGGCTCCAGGAGCTGCTGCCAGGGCCACGCACAGGAACCCCGTGATAAAACCTGGGAAGAAGAAAGCAGGTGGACTCCTTCTGGGCACTGGAGCTTGGCCTCTTTCTCTGGGTCTTGCGCCTCCCTCTCCTAGGCTGACTGTGATACACCCGGTGGAGAGGCCCCAACTCGATATTTTTCCTCAACCTCTAGCCGTGAGGAGACCTATTATTTACATGCTTTCTCTAAAGTGCAGGCCTAAGAAAGTCTCACCTCCCATAGGTAGCCATTTTAATCACACGGGCAAGCATTCTGCAACCCCAGGATAAACACTTATTCCTAGTGGAAGCTTAAGGCTACCCGTAAGTGCAAGTAGTTCATGAAGCAGCCCTGGGTTGAGTCCTCCTAAACCGTGTAACAGCCCTGCAACACCCCAATAGGGAGCCCTAATGGGGCATGGACACCTGTCTAGACCCCTGTCTCACACAAGGCCACACCCCACCCATCCTGTGGTCCCTAATCCCCTATATCTGTTAACTGAAATAACGGAACTAAAATCTGCTCACAATCCCAGATATAAAGGAAGGCTTTCTGTATACCAGCCACATCCCTACTCAATACTTGTTTGCCTGAAGATCCCTCTGGCCAGACCACCCAGTTAAATGGATGGTGATGCTGCCCCCAGGATTTTGGCATGTCCTCACCCCTCACAGGCACACGCACCTCCTGGAGCCTTCCCAATCCCTGCACCCTCTGTGGGTCTGTAATATAAAGGGAAGTGAGACATGCTGCCTGTGCTGCAACTGAGGAAGCTTCAGGGAAGCAACTGAAAACTCTTCTTACCTCTTACATGAAAGTTTCAAAAATCCAGCTCCAGCTTCTACAAACCTCAGTGAAGTACCTAGACTTATTGTCTGAAGGGGACCAGAGCATTAGGGGAAGAAAGGATTAAGTCCATTTTTCCCCACTCCCAAAACCCCAAGCAAATCTAAGTGATTTTGGGCACAGCGTGATTTTGCATCATGGATACCTTAAAACGTGTGAGATACAACATCCCGTATAGTCACCTCATAAAAGAAGAAACTCAAGTGGCTAAAACTCATTTTCTAACCTGGGAACCTCAAGCCCAAAAGGCCTTCAACCAGCTAAACAAGCCTTACTTTAAGGCATCATCCCTCAGCTTTCCCATAGGGAGGACCCACCTTTATAAGTGTAATCAGAAAATGCAGGAAATCGGCCCTGGGAGTTTTAACCGGTCTGGTGGACCAACCTTAACAGCCAAAAGGGGCTACCTGAGGCGGAACTTGATCTGATGGCTGTACAGGGATGGCCAGCATGCCTCTTGAGCAGTTGCCACAGTGGCCCTAATAATTGAAGGCCACCAAATTAACCCTGGAAAGCCTGCCTCCCCTACCCTGTTTATACCCCACATAATGTAAAGTAAGATTGCTGTTCCTCTAGGTAGCCTTAGCCAACAGACAGCTGGCTCCCAAAATACAAGTGCCCTGCTGTTGAAGCACTGGCCAATCCAATTGAAAACTTGTTCTCACCTAAACTCACCACTTTCCACCCCTGAGAAACCTGAATACAATTCATGAAGAAGCTGTGGTACAGACCTGCATAGCCAGGAGATCCTTAGGAACCCTCTACAAAAATCCAAACTGCAGCCTCGGTATGGATGGGAAGTTTCTTTGGTGCTAGAGTCCATAAGGCAGGATATGTCATAGTCACCTGAATGATAAAGACAAAAGTGGGCCTCCCTCTCCAGGCAGCACAAATGCCTCAACTAGCTAACCGATAGCTCCTTGCTAAGAACACTTGAATTAAGCAAGGGACCTGTTTGACCACCTGCATAGCTTGCCTCCATGCAGGAAGTCAGGGACCTGTGCAAGAGCGTAGACCAGCTGGAACCACATGGCAGAGGAAATATAAATTCAGGAAGATTTGCTGACATTTATCACTCCCAAATAATACTCTCTCTGCTAACTCCTTACACCCACTCTTAATCCCACCCCTAAGTTATTCTCATGTTTCGAGGGATGTAATTCCCCACCTCAGGAATCCTTGAGTAATTGTATCTAACTGTACAATTGATTGTAATACATGTGTGTTTGAACAATAAGGAAATCAAAAGTGCAGAATCTTGAAAAGAACAGAATAACAGCTGATTTAGGAACAAGGAAGACAAACCATATGGTCTGTCTGCTCCAGTGGGCTGCAAAAAGAAACCATATTTTCTTTCCTTGCAGACAGCACATAAGTGGACGCAAGCAGGGAAGATATCACTAAATTCTTTCCTAGAGAAAGGAATATTAACATTAATACCTGGGAAAACAATGGCATTCCCCAGGGGAGGCCCATAAACGGCTGCCTGAGTAATCTGTCTTTACGTGGTTGAGATATGACCAAAAATGTCTCCTAGTCTCCCTGCAGAAAATTCCCTCTCAGCTGCATATTATATTAGGGTGGGGAAACCCACCCTGGTAAATCTGATCACATCAGACCAGTTCTCTCTGCTCTGTAACCTCATTTTCTTGTTGTTTTAGATGTTTATCACATAATATTGCACAGCTGAACACAGACCCTAATAGGTGTGTTCTGTTTTGCTCTTTTGTCTGTTTCCCTCAGAAGCATGTGGGTCTTTTTTTGTCTTTTTTCCCTTTGGCACAGTGTGATCTTGTGACCTACTCCCCTTCTTGCACTCCCTCTCCTTTTGAAATCCTAATAATAACTTGTCGGTTTTAGGGTTCGGCACAAGGTCCCAACGACATGTGATATCACCCCAGAGGCCCAGTTGTAAAATTCATCTCTTCAAGTACCCCCATTTCAGCTGGCCAACACACTTATGAAAATAGAAAGAACCTATGTTGAGAATAATGAGGGCTGGTCCCCATACAGTTCATGCTGCACTTGGAAGCTGAAAAGAAACTACCCACTCAATAGATCTCCCATGTACCACCACTGGAAATTAACAGGCTACATCCCTGCCTTCCTCCCACGAGAGGTGCAGTGAATGTACTGTAAGGGACACTGTGAAGGGAAACAGATGAATTAGCCAAAGGAAACAAGTTAGCTGATCAGGCAGCCAAGTCAATGGCAAGAAAGCCCTAACACACCAAATGTTCTAATCTGGGAATCTATAAGAAAAAAAATTAAGCCTCACTATTCCCTGCAGGATTGGGCCATCTCTCAAGGGTACACCCTTCAAGCCCTCAGGATATAATAGCTGAGGCATGGCAAACTCCATTTGCCAGCTCCTCCAGCCAGTGGAACACCTGAATATCCTTCATCAAGATTTTCACTTGAGAAATGATAAACTTATCAGTGCCTGTGACTAAACCCGTCAAACAGCCACCAAGGCTGTTAAATGCCTGCAAAGTTCACCCACATGCCTTCCCTCACCCCAAAGTATTGTAAAAACCAAGCAAACAAGAGTAATTGGCAGATAGACTTCACCCACATGGCAGATGAAGGGCATCCACTCAGCCTCCCCTTGTATAAGTAGATATTTCACTAACTGGTAGGAGGCAGTTCTACGCCCTACAGAAAAGGCCCTGAGGTAATAAAAGTGTTAGCCACAAAATAACCCCTGCTTTGGTCTACTGGTACCCTTTTGGGAGGCACCAGTGGTCCCCCTCATCGAAGGCAGCCACCAATAGGGGGTCCCAGCTACTAGACACACAGTGTCATTCCACTGTACCTGGGAGACCCCATCTCCCAGAAAAGGTAGAAAAGACAAATGATATTCCTCAAAAGACACCCTGTGAAAACTGTTCCAAGAAACCCACTTCCTGTCACCCCTTCTTCCTGTAGTTTTACTGTGGGTAAGAAATACCTTTTCAAAGTTAGGGCCTAAGCCCTTTTGAAATGCAGTATGGATGACCTTCTTACTCAATGATTTTCTTTTTTTTTTTCTTTTGAGATGGAAATGCCTGTCACCTAGACTGCAGTGGCTAATCTCCACTCACTGCAACCTCTTGCCTCCCAGTGGTCAAGCCCTTCTCCCTGCCCCCAGCCTCCAAGTGCAGCTGGATTACAGGTGGCTGCCACCCAGGGCCCAAGCACTTTTTTAGTAGAGATGTAGGTTTCACCCATGTTGGCTGTGGCTGGTCTCTCAAACTCCTGACCCCTGCAATCCAGCACCTGACTTGGCCTCCTCCCAAAATGCTGGGATAACAGGCGTGTCACCTGCTCCAGGCCCAATGATTTCCTCTATTAAACCCCTGAATTGCTAAACATGCCACCTCCTGGCTCCACTCCTCTCTCCCCAGAAATCTCAACACAACCAAAGGTGTCCAACTACAGAAAATAAGACCACCTTTATTTAACCCAGGAGACTGCAATAGGGAAAGTTTCCTCCTCTCTCTCCTTCCCTAAGCCTCGCTTGGAAGAAATGGCTAATCGTTCCTTCCTTCAACACCCCACAGCAGTGAAAGTTTCAAGCAGGTATTGACCCTGGATACACGCAGATCTGGAGCCAAAGTCCGGTAGTCGAGGGAGCAAACACCGACAGTCTAGAGGAAACGTCCCACATATCAATGTGAAGAGATAGGAGAACCTAAGCCAAAAATCATAAAAGGTAAGTAAAATGAGTGAGGTTCACTCAGTCTCCTCAGTCCCACCCTTACCTCACTAGATACCTTTATTTCTACCCTCCTCCCAAGATCTGCTCCCACCTCAGATACTCAGAAAATCCTTTTGGCCACATACCTGCAGGAGATTTTCCTGATTATCCATGGGATTGGCACCCCCAATTTCAAGACTCCAGAGGAAAATTCCCCATATCCCTGGGAGCAAAATTTTAGATGGAAATTGGCTTCACTACACCAAACTTTGTGGAATTGTTGGTATCTACTCTACCATTTGCAGGTAATGACTATACACTGTGGCACCTACACAATGTGGAAACTTGACAGAAAATTCCTAACTGCTGTAATATTCTGGCTTATCATCTTTATAGTAGGACTGATCATTACAGAAAAGATTTTAGCCAAAGTTAACACTAAAAGTTACTCAACACCCAACCAATGCCACCATCCAAAAAAAATAGTTTCTATGTTAAAGTTTGGTGGAGGTGCAGGTGACATCTGGTGAGGAAATCAGTATTACAACCCATCGGAATAGCTAACAGCTATCAAACTCTACTACATATTGTGGGCCTAAAATTTAATTAACAATGATAATCTTAAAGTCTTAAACTCTATAATTTAAACCATCTTGTAACATTTATCTCTTCTCGCCTAGAAGCTATTAAACTCCAAAATGGTGCTGTACTGGAACCACACATGGAGGGAGGCGTACCCCTCTCTGAGGACACTTAGATTAATCTCTTACAGGTGGAGGAGACTCCTAACTGTTACTCACCACACCCCCCCCCTTCAGCAGGAATTAGCCAGAAAGAGTCATTGTCCAACACTCCTAACAGCAGTTAGGCTACTTAACCCTCAGTGGGGAAAATATCATACAGGAGATAGGAAAGAAGTACAGTGATAGTAAAAGCAATAGAGTCCCTGGGTGAAATTTCCCCAGGACAAAAAAAAAAAAAGCAGCCCCCCAAATCATTTCTTGTTCTAACAAATACAGCCTGGTAAAATCAACTGCAGAGCCAGGATAAGCAAGCTGCAACTTGCACAAATGAATACCAGCAGCAGTGCCAATAGAAAGGAGCCATCCGCCGGTGGGGCCACATGTTCTACATGGAGGCTCCATCTTTCCTTCTTGTCACCACATGTAATAGTGTAAAGAAACTGGCAACATGGTGCCAGTCAGGTAGAAACCCATCTGCATAATAAAAAAAGATTAGGTGTAAAGTAGCCAGATGTTCACACCCTATGCAAATGGCACACTTAGTTCTAACCAGTTTTTGCACCTATGCAAACGGAACACCTGGTCTGGAATAATACCCTCATGCCCCTTGTAAATCAGGACACCACCCTCCTAAAGCTCATCTATAAAACCTGCTGCTTTTCACCACAGAAGCAGTAACCCATTTCTCCAGGACCCCTCTGCTGCACAGAGCCTTCCTTCTTGCCAACCTATTAAACTCCACCTCAAACCCAGTTTCTTGTAGACATGAGACAATAAACTTGTGGTGGCATTTAAATTCCAGACAATGACGCTGGCTCTTTAATTCTTTCTTGCTTTTCTCTCATTTTATTTCTTGAATTTTTTTTCAGGTGGACTGGAATCATTTTAAATCATGTGCTTAGTCTCTCTCTGTTCTTTCTTACCAATTGTTTCTTTTATTCATTCCCTTCTCACCTCCTTGCTACCCTTGATGCCACATGAGGGGGGACCTTAAAGAATTTGAACAGCCTGGGACCACTTTAGGAAAACAGGAAAGATGCCAAAGTATTTCTCATGTTTGAAAGATTCTTAGTTTTTCCACATGGAACCCAAGAGTTGTGGAGAGTGAATGGATCTCCCTTTCTTCCCGGGTCTAAAACCTTGCTCTGTTTCTCTCTGTTTGGTAGCACCTGACCTCTGGCTTTTAGGGTTCACTTTCAGAATACTTTGAATTCTGTACAAATACCCTATCTTTGTGTGTGTGTACAGCCGGTTAAACAAGTGGTAAACCATGGTTTTGGAGGACTACTATGGTTAGAATAAATGATTACTACTCAGAAAGACTACTCGCATTCTTGCATGTTTAGATAAGAAAGACACAGTTTAAAACAATGAGAAAATGCCTCTTGTAGCAAAGTAAACTGTGGAGAAGTGTTGCACATTATAATTCCTGTATTTTACTCTTCTTAAATCTGGATCAATTGAAACCTTGATTTTAAAGGTCTGTATCCCTCCCTTCCAACTGTTCTTCTTTCACCTATTTAAATTATTAGGATCTAACAATTGCAAAAGACTTTGTCAACCCTCTTCTTAATGGTTCTGTCCTGAGTCTTCAGTGGTCCAGTTGGTAAACAGAGACCAAATTGGGAGCTACCCATTAAAAAATAAAATTAGTTTTATAAAATTTCATCATTTTTGTGTTAATGAAGACTTATTTTAAGCTTTGAACATATTCACAAAGTCCTTGTAGTGTGCTTGAATTCTATCCTTTGTGTTTTGAGGATCGAATCGAGCACCATTTTTTCTAAACCTGCAGATAACACATCTATTAAATTTGAATCCAACTGTCCTTAAATAGTGGAGCCACCCATCCAACTCCTGCAAGTCCCACAATTAAAACCTAAAGTCTTTGTCAAATTCTTATCTCTATATGGGTACATGTATATGCACATGTTACACTACATTACATGTATATGTTCATCCATATGTTTGTGGTATATAATTTACAAATGGTATCAATTAATGTAAAGATAAAATGAGTACTCATAAATAAGTAAATACAATAAATTCCTTTCAGTTCATGCAATTTTTAGTAATCTTAAATAAAGACACAGTTTTAAATTTATTGGTAAAATAAAGTAGAAATGTCTCAGAATTTAATTCTACTGTTGTGCCCTGGGTCTGTTGGAAGACAGTTTGTAAACGTCTGCTGATGTTTTAAGGTCATCAAACAGCCACTCTGTGCATACATGTATTTCCTTAATTTGTCTCAGGTTTATGTCTTTAGATTTGAGCTCTAGATCTGAGTTCAAGAGATGCAACCATAGCAAAGCCCAAAACAGTGCCTGTCCATGTCCTAGCTGTGCCTCTGGCCATGCTGGGAGAGATTCCAGGTATTATCTTCTATAGCTCTACTTATCCTGAGCCTGGGCCACTCAGGCACATAGTTAGAACTGCTTCACCCCAGTTAGCCTCACCGGTATAAGGGTCGGCTAGTCTATTCCCATGCTGCCCAAGAAAACACCTGAGACTGCAAATTTATAAAGAAAGAGGTTGAGGCCGGGCACGGGTGGCCTTTCCCTCTGCCCTGTAAATCTCTCCCAACACTTTGGGACACTGGAAACAGGCAGACCACAAGGTCAGGGAGATCGGTGATCCTAAGCACATGGTGAAACCATTTCTGCCAAAAAAAATACAAAAAAATCTAGCTGGTGGGTGGTGGGCAAATCTGTGGTCCCGTTCACTCAGGAGGCTGAGGCAGGAGAATGGCATGAACCCGGAGGCTGGAGGTTGCAGTGGAGCTGAGATGTGCCACCTGCACTCCAGCCTGAGGATGAGGGTGGGAGACTCCGCCTCCAAAAAAAAAAAAAAAAAAGAAAAAGAAAAAGAAAAAGAAAGAAAGAAAAAAGAAAAGGAAAGAGGTTGAATTCCAAGCACCCAAGGTTTGCAGTGGCTGTACAGGAAGCATACTCCTGGTATCTCCACTCCCCACTTGGGAGGGGCCCTTCTGTGAAACCCTACAATGAGGAAGGCAAAAAGGGAGCAAAGCATCTCACATGATGAAGCAGGAAGAGGAGAGCAAGGGGAGGTGTTACATGGCAAACAATCAGATCCTCACAAGAATTCTCAATCATTATGGCAGCACCTGCGGGCAAAAGATGTTATATCAGCGAGAGACCCTCCCCATATATCAATCAACTTCACTAGGGTCTCACCTCCAAATACCTTCCGGAGATTAAACTTTGATATTAGATTTGGGCAGAGACACAGATCCAAACTATATTATAAGGCTTAGAGTTTCATGTAATTACTGCATGTGATTAAAGCAGATATGGAAAAAACAACCTTATATGCAAAGTGTATATTATGTAAAAAGTAGGTCGTGTTTTCAGTTTAAAAGGCAAAATTGCGGCAGAATCTGAACTCTGAAGAGTATCAATAATGTTCTGAAATCTGAGGCAATTACAGTCACTCTCAACCAAAAAAAAAGCCCAGGACCAGACGGATCTACAGCCGAATTCTACCAGAGGTACAAAACAGGAGCTGGTACCATTCCCTTCAGTTATTCCAAACAATAGAAAACATAGGGACCTCCTAACCTTACTCTTATGAGGTCAGCATCATCCTGATACCTTCCAAAATCTGGCAGAGACACAACCAAAAAAAGAAAATTTCAGGTCAATAAATTTGATGAACATTGATGCAAAAAATCCCTCAATAAAATATTGCTAAACCAAATCCAGCAGTGGCATATCAAAGTTTTACCTAATTATTTATCAAGTTACTGGGGCTTAATCCCTTGGATGGGTGCTGCTATCTAACATATACAAATCAAATGTAATCCATTGGCATAAACAAAAAACAACAAATGACAAGAACCACATGATTATTCCTTCTTAATAGATACAGAAAAGGTTTTTTGATAAAATTCAACACCCCCTTCATGCTAAAACTCTCCATAAACTAGGTGTTGATGGAACGCGGTTCAAAATACAGAGCTGTTTATGATAAACCTACAGCTAATATCATACTGAATGGGCAAAAAAGCGTAGAAGTATTCCCTTTGAAAACTGGTATAGATAAGGATGCCCTTCTCTATCACTCCCATTCAAATATGTATTAAAGTTCTGGCCAGTACTAAAAGGCAAGAAAACAAATAAAGGTATTCATACAGAAAAGAGAAAAGCCAAGCATTGTCTCCTGTAAATGGGTACATTGTATATTTAGAAACTTAATGTTCAGCCTCCAAAAATTTTGGGCAGCTAGATATAACCAAATTCTTACCCAAATATATCAGATACAAATTACCATGCAAAAAAATTACTTGCATTCCTATACACCATATGCATGAATACTGAGTATAAGTAGTAGTTCAGCACCTGGCATCTAGGACGCCTGTAAAGGGAACCACAAACCACCGCCCGGAAAGCAAGAGAACATACAAAAACAAATGGAAAAACATTTCATGCCTGTGGATAAGGAAGAATCAATATCGCGGAAAATGGCCACATATACTGCCCAAAGTAATGTATGGGGATTCAATGCTATCCCCACTGCTATCATTGACTTCTTCTCAGAAAACCATTTAAATTTCATATATGGAACCAAAAGAGCCTGTATAGGCCAAGTGACAATCATAAGTAAAAAAAGACCCAAAGCTGGAGGCATCACGCTACCTGACTCCGTAAACTATACTACAAGGCTATAGTAAACTAAAAAACATTGTAATTGGTACCAAACAGATATATAGACCAATGGAACAGAACAGAGGCCCTAGAAGTAGCAATCTATACAACTAAGGCAAACTATGACAAACCTGACAAAAAATGAGGGCAAATGGGGAGAGGATTCCATTTAATAAATACGATATTGGGAAAACTCAAGAAATGCATGGAAACCGAACCGACCTGCCCTCATATGCGCGCTATATAAAAATTAACCTGTAGAATGGATTAAAGAGTTAAACATAAGGCCTAAAACCATCAAACCCTTAGAAGAAACCTATAAAATATTCAGGGATATATAGGGTATGGGTAAACATGGACTAAAATAATTCAAAAGTAATGGGTGCAACAAAAGCCAAATTGACCAATGTATTCATCACTAAATTAAAGACCTTCTGCACAGCAAAGAAACTACCATCATGAAAGGAACAGGCAAACGCACAGAATAGGGAGAAAATTTTACAATCAATGAATTGACAAAAGTACTAATATCAAGAATCTAGTAAGGAACGAAACAAATTTACAAGAAAAAAACAAACGCCCCATCAAAAAGTGAGAGAAGGATATGAACAGGCACTCTCAAAAAAGAAGACATTTATTGACCAACCAACATATGGGAAAACTCATCATCCCTGGTCATTAGGAGGAAATGCAAATCAAAACACAATGAGATACCAATCCCGCCATTTGTATTAAACCACAAGTCGTGTCTTAGTGTTGGGCAAATGCATTGCACCGTCAGTAGCAAACTAATTCAACTACCAGTATATAAAAGGCAAGGCCCCTCAAGACCCAGCCTAATCCCGTCTCACAGGCATGTTGACAGGCACTTGCTCTGCCCAAAGTATACATGCAAGGCTGCACTATTGCCTCACCTGAACCCAAAACGCCTGTCAACATAGATGGTGGATAAAGAAATGTGGCATTATTATATACTATGGAATACAATACAGCTATAAAAGGATGAGAGGTCTATGTCCCAGGGGATTGATGCATGCTGAAGCCTCAAACCATTATTTTCTCAGCAAACTAACACAGGAACAAAAACTAACACTGCATGTTCTAACTCACAAGTGGAGTTGAACAATGAGAACATATGGACACAGGGAGGGGAATACACACCGGGCCTGTTAAATTCAGGGGATAGGGGAGGGATAGCATTAGAGAAATACCCAATGTGGTGGTGATGGGTTGAGGGTGCAGCAAACCACCAAGCGGTACATGTATACCTATAACAAACCTGTAACGCTCTGCACATGTATCCCAGAACTTAACGAGTAATAATAAAAAAAAAAAAGAAAATTAAAGAAGGGAAAAAAAAAAAGAGCCGCCCTACTGCAGACGAAAATGAGGAACTTAAGTCAGTGGTCCCAAGTGGTCATCCAGCCAATCCATAGCAGAACTACTGTGTTTCCATCATAAAAGTTTATGCCAGTCAGAAAAGTGACACAGAAGGAAGGCAAAGCTAATTCTTTTGTTGTGGTTGATGTTCAAGGAAGTGTACATGTGTTACAGAATCATGGCCTCCCAAAAAAATGTCCACATCCTGACTCTGGAACCAGCTGCCTGTTACTATATTCCAGTGAAAAGCTCCTCAAGATGCATGAGGTTAAGAATCTTGTAGAGATGGGAAGGTTATTCTGGATGAGACCCTCAGTGGCCCAGTCATAAGGGTAATTTGTAACTGAAAGAGGGAGTCAGGAGGGTGGCTGTGAGAGAATGATGCTGCCTGAGAGATACCACTGGCAATCACTGGCTGTGAACCTGCATCAAAAGACAAAATTACTATAGATCTATAACGTTCATATTTAGTGTTACCGCTTTTTTCTTTGAGATGGAGTCTCGCTTTGGCCCAGGCTGGAGGTGTGAAAAAGTAACTATCTCAGTTCAACTGTAAGTCTGGCCTTCCTGTCTACGCCATTCTCCCGTTTTAGTCTCCTGGAGAGTAGCTGGGACTACAGGTTTCCTGCAACCATGCCCGGCTACTTTTTTTTTTTTTTTTTTTTATTTTTAGTACAAAAAATACCTGATGTTATCCAGGATGGTCTCGATCTCCTGACCTTGCGATCTGCCCACTTCAGCCTCCCAAAATGCTGGGATTACAGGTGTGGAGCCACCAAACCTGGGCAAGATCTAATTAGCTTTTAGTCAGGATCTATGATTTGGGGTGATGAAATCATTTTATAATACAGTGATAGTTTTCCTGGGTGACACAATAACAGAACTGTTGATTTTGTCAAAGTCAAGCCTTGAGACCTGACAGTGTCTTACTTATGGCTGCCAAGCAACTGACACACTGAGAAAAAAAGATGCAAACCATGTAAAGGAGGAGTTCTAATTCTGGTATAGAGGCCATAAATCAGCCTTTCTCACATCCCAAAGCCTCTCTTCAAAAGACCCGTTAGGCATGGCCAGGATGAAATTA
>JAKGGE010001967.1:0-10016 GCA_023748175.1 Hoolock leuconedys | reverse complement strand
GGACTACAGGTTTCCTGCAACCATGCCCGGCTACTTTTTTTTTTTTTTTTTTTTTTATTTTTAGTACAAAAAATACCTGATGTTATCCAGGATGGTCTCGATCTCCTGACCTTGCGATCTGCCCACTTCAGCCTCCAAAAATGCTGGGATTACAGGTGTGGAGCCACCAAACCTGGGCAAGATCTAATTAGCTTTTAGTCAGGATCTATGATTTGGGGTGATGAAATCATTTTATAATACAGTGATAGTTTTCCTGGGTGACACAATAACAGAACTGTTGATTTTGTCAAAGTCAAGCCTTGAGACCTGACAGTGTCTTACTTATGGCTGCCAAGCAACTGACACACTGAGAAAAAAAGATGCAAACCATGTAAAGGAGGAGTTCTAATTCTGGTATAGAGGCCATAAATCAGCCTTTCTCACATCCCAAAGCCTCTCTTCAAAAGACCCGTTAGGCATGGCCAGGATGAAATTAATAGGAAGACTGCCACTCTCTGGAGGGCCTTGTTCCCACACTCCATTCTATTATACTGAGAGACAGGAGGCATCGTGCTTACAGTAAACATAGCATTAGCTGGGCGGTTGGCTGCTGCTTTTAAGTGGTCTGCATTATTTGGGAGCCGCCATATTGCTTTCCTATTATGTCCAGCCCATCCCTGACAATACTATGAGGGTCTGACCTCCTCCCATTTGGCTTAGGAGCAGCTGTATAGATGAGCAGAAGACAGAAAACCCAGGCCTTTCCTGGATTTTCTGGCAAGGCAAAGAAGGGGAAGCAGGGCCCTTCTATTAGTAAGGGTCAACAACCACGTCCCTTGCTTTTTCGCTGACTGCACAAAGAAAGGAGTTTAAGCACGAGAAAAAGGCAAACCAGGAAACGCAGAAATGACAGAAATCCCCACAGACTAAAATTCTAGCCGTTTTGCATGCTGATGGTAACATTTCCTTTAGCAGGAAAAACTTGTCAGGCATTTGTGGCGCACTTTACGACGTGCAAAGTGCTGTGTGATGTGCCTGTGTTCCAGAGGCTTGCAGGGCCGGCGACCAGTGGGAGGAGCTGCAGCCCAAGAGTAAGACAGGCAGGGAGCACTCTGGCTTGTTTACAGCATTGGCTGGGCAACAGAGCTGAGGGTGAGAGGTCTGGTTCTGCCACAGAAGGGGGAAACTCATGCCGGTCGGTTGAGGCCCAAATCAACATGAGAGTTGATTTTAGTTGGCCTTCCTTAGGAGGCCAAGGCAAGAGGATTGCTCAGCCCAGGAGTTTCGGAAGTTCAAGGATGGGTGAGCTGTGATTGTGCCCACGCGCCCAGCCTGGGGACAGAGCAAGACCTTATTCCCAAAGAAAAAAAAAAAAGAAAGAAAAGATGAATGGGTAAAGAAATGTGCTAGAATATAGAATATTATTCAGCTATAAAGACAGAAATCCTGCCATTTGTGACAACATATTGGAAGACATTATGCTAAGGAACAAGCCAGGCACGGAAAGACAAATACTGCATGATCTCACAGGTACGTGGAATCTTCAAAAGTCAAATTCATAGAAGCAGATAGTAAGAATGGTGGGTTGCCAGGGGCTGGGGAAGGAGGAGACGTGGTTCTGGGAGACCCCATGTACAGCATGATGGCTTTTCACGGTGAACAACAACACTGTATTGTCTAATTTGAAATTAGCTTACAGGGCGGCGATGTGAAAATGTCTTTAGCACAATACGTAAAAAAAAAAGATTATGTGAGGTGAAGGTTTATTAACTTCTGATTGTGGTAATTACTCACAATATATATGCATATCAATCTGCCACACCAAAGCACCTTAGTGCCCTTATAGTTTTATCAATGATAATTGCAATAAAGCTGGGGAGAAAAAAACAAAGAGAAGAGGAGGAAGGAAGGGCCTTTCAAGCTGAGGACCAAGAAGAACAAAAGCATGGTAGCCTGGAAAAGTCTGTGTGGGCATGGGAGGCCATTGAACGCTATGGAGGTGGAGGCCCTCCTTCCAGGCACATGGAAAGCATTGAAAGAACTAAGAATCCAAGAACTGCTAGTTGGACACGACGGGTGCTGGAGGAGGGTAAGAAATGGGGGAGAGGGTCCGCACAAAGTGGGCTCATGCCCGTAATCCAGCACTCAGGAGGCTGAGGCTGGTGCATCACTTGAAGCCAGGAGTTTGAGACCAGCCTGGCCAACGTGAGGAAACCTGTCTATATCAAAAAAAAACAAAAATTAGCCAGGCATGGTGTTATGACCTGTAATCCTAGCTAGTTGGGAGGCTGAGGCACAAGAGAATCACTTGAATCTGGGGGGGGTGGAGGTTGCAGTGAGCTGAGATCGCACTACTGCACCCAGCCTGGGGCAATAAAGCAAGACAATCTGAAAAAAAGAAAGTTAAAGAAGAAGAAGAACATAGCTGAGAAGAAGAAGGGGAAGAAGGGGAAGAAAGGGAAGAAGGGAAGGGAAGAAGAGGGAAGAGGAAGAAGAGGAAGAAGAGAAGAAATGGGGAAAGATGAGAGATAAAGTTGACCAGATCTCTGAGAGAGTTGGGATGCTGCTGCAGGAATTTGAATTTTACCTGTGAGCATAGGAGGCCATTGAGTGCTATGGAGGTGGGCTGCCCCAGCCTGGTGGCACGCCCATCCTGCTAGGCAAGTCTCCAAAGCCCTCCCATTCTGACATGCGGAGGTGGAGTGATTGCCATACGCCAGGCGGGGAGGATGAGGACCTGAAGTGTGGCCAGGTCAATGTGGCCACAGTGGGAAGGAGAGAAGGGAACATGAGAGTCAGAGCCCAGCCTTCAAATCCTAGGCTTGCGACTCACTAGCAGTGCAGCCTAGGCAATGGAGTTAACTTCTCTGTGCCTCTGCTTCCTCATCTGTAAAATGGGAATAATGACAGTGCATGCCTCTTAAGGTTATTTTATATAACCTTATACATAATACCTAAAATGTTTAGAATAGTGGCTGGTGCAATAAGCACTTGATAAAGGTTAGCTATTTTTATTATTTTCAGATGTAAAATCCTGTGCCTTAACTGATTGAACTTGGAGGGCAAGGGAAAGAGTCAAAGACATGCTATTCATGAAAGGGATGTGGCAGATGCCTTAGAATTGATAATAGCTAGGGAAAAATAAGATAATAAGACATATTGAGGGACATTCTCACAAAAATAACTATTCATAATCTTCAAATGTGTCAAGGAAACCCACAGAAACCGTTGCATACTGAAGGCGAAAGAAGGACACACGGCAAATCCAAGGGTAATGTGTGATCCTTGATCCTGACCCATTGACTTCAGAGGACATTATTGACACTGGGACAATTCAGTTGAAATTTGGAAGGGTCCGAGGATTATTAATGGGTGAGGATGTGCTTGTTTCCGTTTGTAGGAAATGACACTAAAGAATTTAGAGTAAAGAGATCTAATTGGGGCAACTTATTCCAAGTGTTTGAAAGTTCTTGTCCTCACAACCCCTTTGTAAGTTTGTGGGATTGCTGAAAATAAAAGCACTTATTTTTTAAATTAAAAGCTACGCTTGTTGAGCATTCACTAAGTATCAGGAATTGTGGCCAGTGCTTGGCACATGAGCAGGTTCGGTTCTCCAAGGGAAACTTTGCTGACTTTGCATCTCTACCAAAACGGAGCTGGGTACCCCTCATCTGTGCCCCGGCTAGGTAGGCTGTACTCATCTTCACTAACCGCCCGCACTATGGGGTTTAAAGTGGTCTACAGTAACTGCTGTTTTCTCTGTAACACCTGCCCCTCCCGCTTCATGGATAGTCTAAGCTCTTTTAAAGGCAAGGGCTGTATCCCATTCTCCACTTGCATCCACCACTCTCAGCACAGCCCTGCATGTTAAACTTCAAGTCTCAATACATGCTTACAGAAGGACTGAACACTGAGGCTTGCTCACCATGGTGACTAGTTAAAAATGAGGCACCAGACTTGAAAGCATGCCTTGATACATGACTCTCTTTCAAGGTGGTCCTGGCTCTGGCAAAGGCACACAGTGTGAGCTATGGAAAAATATGGATTTACACATCTCTCAACTGATGCAGCTCTTAGAACTGGCATCAGAATCTGAAAGAAGCAAATTGATCAGAGACATTATGGAACGTGGAATATGGTGTTCTCAGTAAGCAAATACAGCTCACACATTACTGCCTTCTCTCCTGTTCAAGCAGACCTTTGGGGTTTTTTGTAATGAATCTGGAGCTGCTGGAACTAAGAAACCCAAAGAAACAATAGCTGTATTTTATTTCCCTCCTTTGCAGCAATACAGATGCAGGTGTGGCCTGCAGCAGCACAGCCCTCTGCCCAACCAGGCTCTAGCTGGCCCAGGGTCCTTCCATCTTGGTTGCTCTACCAGACCATCGTTGGCTCACT
This sequence comes from Hoolock leuconedys, assembly GCA_023748175.1. NCBI lineage: Eukaryota > Metazoa > Chordata > Mammalia > Primates > Hylobatidae > Hoolock > Hoolock leuconedys. The sequence continues at coordinate 5,639 of JAKGGE010001967.1, read as the reverse complement.
CCCTCACATTTCTGTTCCCCCAAATTCATCCCACTTTAGAATTGGAAAGGCTCAAAATAGAAGCATGTAGGCAGCAGAAGTTTATCACATAAGTCCCTAGAGAAAATGTGTGTGTAAAAGTAACAAGCTATCTAGTTCTGGGAGGTATGATTATCTTGGAATCTCCACATTCCTGTGTAATTTAAGAATATCCCCTTTTCTATCTTTTTTCCTTCTAGTCAGCCATCCATCTCTAAGAAGCTGAATGGTGGGGTTATCAAGAAATATTCATCCCTGCCACACTGGGTCCCATGCTAGGCCTCTATAATGAGGGCTGTAAGATACAGTCTCTGTTGAACAGAGCTGTCTGAGTCCCTCTCTAACCAGATGCACTCCTGTTTCCCACCCCAAAGCCAGAATGGTCCCTCAAGAAAGATGAAAATGACCTTACAGTTGCCACTTAGCTGGCCTCCTGGAGCCCACCTTCTTTCCAGAAAGTCTCCCTCTTTCACAGCAGCTGTTACCGGAGGGGCCCCTGATCCAGACCCCAAGAGAGGGTTCCTTGGATCTTGTACAAGAAAGAATTCAGGGCAAGTTGTAAAGTGAAAGGAAGTTCACTCAAGAAAGTAGAGCAATAAAAAGAATGGCTACTCCATGGACAGAGCAGCCCCTGAGGGCTACTGGTTACCCATTTTATGTGTTATTTCTGATGATATGCTAACAAGGGATGGGTCGACCAGCCTCTCAGACCATATAGGGAAAAAAATCTCTGACATTGCTGTGGCATTTGTAAACTGTCATGAAGGCCAGGGGGGGAGTGTAGCAGGATGAAGACCAGAGGTCACCTTGTTGCCATCTTGGTTTGTGGTTTCCACCCAGCTCTCTACTGCAACCTGCTTTATCAGCAAGGTCTCATGACCTGTATCTTGTACTGACCTCCTATCTCATCCTGTGACTGAATAACCATGCAGTAATGCCTGTAGTCCAAGCACATTGGGAGGCTGAGGCAGGTGAATCACGAGGTCAGGAGTTTGGAGACCAGCCTGGCCAACATAGTGGAAACCCTCATCTCACTAAAAAATACAAAAAATTAGCTGGGCTGGTGGTGGGCACTGTAATCCCAGCTACTGGAAGACTGAGGCAGGGGAATTGCTTGAACCTGGGAGGCAGGAGGTGGCTGCAGTGAACCAAGATCAGCCTCAGGCAACAGCTGGAGACTCCATCTCAAAAAAAAAAAGAACACCTTAATCTTCCAATGCAGTCCAGCAGGGTTCCAGCCTTATTTTATCCAGCCTTTATTCAAGATGGAGTTGCTCTTGGCTCAGACACCTCTGGACACAGCCAGAATGATTTCTTTAAAACATTTAATGTTGCCCCTTGCTCAAAACCTTCCACATGGCTGCCCTCGGCCGTGACTCCTAGGGTTTAGGCAAAACCAGAGTCCTTCCGCAGCTCTGGCTCCAGCTCCCTCTCCAGTTACTCTCCACCCTCACCCCCACCTTGCTCACTCCCACCCACCACTCAGCCTCCTTGTTCCTCCCTGCACAAGTCAGTTTGTTCAAATTTCAGGGCTCCTTTAGATTTGCTGTGTCTGCAGCCTGATTCTTCCCTTCATAGTCAGTTATAGTTTGCTCCTTTTACTTCATCCAGATCTCCAGTTCAGTGTTACACTTATCAGATGCCTTCCCTGACCACCCTATGAAAAGTAACACCTCTAGCATTCTGTACCTCTTGTCCTTGCTTTCTTTAATTCTCTGTACCTATCAGTTATCTGTAGCTGACTCTTTCATTATATATTTATTTGTTCATCTGTCATTCGTCTTCATTAGAATATAAACTTCATGAAGACTCTCCTCATTCATGATTATCTAGGATAGATTCACCATATCTGCAATGGTCGGGTGATTCCCAAGCCCTTGCCAAAGCCAGAGAGCCTATGAGCAGGAATTCCTCCTAATTACAGCTGATTATGTTTTTCCTCTACCACAATTTCCAGACTCTGGTGTGTAATTTCTCCTACTTCATTTACCATGCCACTCAAGCAACAAATCTTCACAAAGAAAGTGATGGCATATGCTACATCTAACAAAAGTCTTTTAAGTCAGTAGATGTCAATGAAATAAAAATATTTACTGGCAAAAAAAGTTAACAGTAAAATATCTTTTTTTTTGAGACACAGTCCGGCCAAGCCACCCAGGCTGGAGAGTGCAGGCACATCCTTTCTGGACTCACTGCACTTCCACTCCCAGTTCAAGCCATTCTCCTGCCCTCAACCTCCCCGGAGTAGCTGGGATTACAGGCGCTCACAGCAATGCCCGCCACTTTTTTTGTATTTTTAGTAGAGATGGGGTTTCACCCATGGTGGCCAGCCGCAGTCTTGAACTCCTGACCCTCAGGTGATCCACCCACCGGCCTCTCAATGTGCTAGGGATTACAGGCTGGAGTCACTGCACCGACAGTAAAAAATACTTTTTATACCATGTTTTGTCTAGTTTTAAATTGCCATTATGCTCTAATTCATGGAGTGCTACCATATGAAATACAGCTACCTTTATCTCATCTTAATCTAAGATGCCAATATTTTAAGACAGATAACTGGTAAGAATGTACCTGTAAGAAAAACACTCAATAATTAAACTATGACCTGTGAACTGATTATAAATACCTGCCAATTTCATAGATATTAAAAATATGGGGTGGAGGTGGAAGAGGAAATGGAATACAGTCAATTGCTGTCTGCTGTTCACCTTATCTGAACCTTCCCCTCCTCCCCTCAGTGGCGAATTAAAGGAGAGTTAGGTACTTCTAGTGTTCTGTGAAAGAGCTCAGGTCCTGACCACCTCTCGGCTTTGCTCCAGGGCATCGCTTTGAGCCCTGAAGGAGTGCCATGGTGGCCAGCCTCGGGACACCACGGGTTTCCTGGATTGACGGCCATCTCCTCGGGAGGGGTGAAGCTTAAAGGGGAAGAGTCTGACTAGGGTGAGTGGTTGTTATGGGGATCCTTCCAGAAGAAAATAGGGGACATCATTGATGCTTGGGGATAATTCAAAGTCTATTTCTTCCCAATTAACATGAATGAAAACTTTGGGCAGAAACTTGACCCAAACTAGAAATTTTAAAAAGGAGTAGATTTATTGACTCCTAAGTAACAAACACCCAGCAATGGTTTAGATTTGGTTGACCCAGACATCCAAATGTGTTCATCAATTGTCTGACTCTCTCTCTCTCTACTCCCTTTCCTTTGTGTTGGCCTCATTTTCTTCCCCTGGATCAAGGCTTACCTCTGCCATCTAAGTGACTTCATAGAAGAGTGTTTCTGTTTTCCCAGTGGGTCCAGCAAAAGACCCAGAGTTGTGCTCTTATCCTGGATTTGGTCACACCCCATCATCACTGGAACCGGCTGACAGAAATGAGAGGGAAGGAGAGGGAATATGCTGGCTGGCCCAGCCTGAGACCAGGAAGGATGGGAAGGGAGGAGGGAGCAAGGGCACCACACCTGAACCACACAGGGAAGGAAAAATACCCCAGGGAAAAGTAGGCTGCTCCCAAGAAGACGGGGAATGGGGTGCTGGACAGAATCAGAACCACACACCACCCCCCCCACATTCCTCCCGGCACCACATCCCACCTCCTCCTGCCTACCCTCTCCTCCTAGTGAGGAGGGACACCACAGGGGAGCAGCAGCCACCATTGTGGCTGCCACGATTGAACCCACCTCTGGGCCAGGTGATCCTGTGCCTACACTTATAGAGAGTACCTGTAATCTTACAAGTCCAGGCAAGAAGGGCACACCATTCTACAGCTAAACAAAAGACTGACTTGAGAACCTAAAAGAAATTCATATTTATAGAGATATCTCTTGTGACCAGTTTTGAAACATTTTCATACAGTTTTCTGCTTTTTTTTTTTAATAACCTTTTTTTAGATAGATAGGAAGTATTGTCCTCATGTTAAGGGTGATGAGTGAAGCTCAGAGAGGGTTAATGACTTCCCCATTGGCCACACAAAGCTGGTGACAACTTACTGGTAAGTGCCAACTGCTGGCAGGACTAAGATTTTAAGGACCCAGTCGCCATCCACTTCTAGTAACACTGAGGAATTATACTCTGTGTGTCTCTCAGTTTACCTGACCTCCTTTCCGAGCCTGCTCTTAATAACTTCCTAGACAGTGTCAAAAATACTTCAAGGTCAATTGCTCATCTTCCCCCCTACACTTCCTACATGAAACCAGAGTCAAAGAAAAACATGCTCCAGGTCTAGTTGGCATGGGTGGACCCTGACCCATTCTGGCTGTCCCTCACTCCAGAGCTTCTCCATCAGCAAGAGATGGGGGTGGCAGGGGAGAAGTGGATTTAAGAGCAGAGCCCAATGACTGTGGAAGTTTTAGGCATTGTTGATGGGGACACCTCACATGCCCAGTTCTAATGAGCTTTTCCATGAAACAAATTACTTCCAAAAGCACAAACCCCAATATAAATCAACTAGTTTTACAAATGGAATAGAGCATTATTCTACTCTTTTAAATAATTGTGGTAAAACAGACATAACAAAATTTGTCATCTTAAATCCATTTTAAGTGTACAGTTCAAGGATGTTAAGTCCATTCATATTGTTATGAAACCATCACCACCATCCATCTTGAGAACTCTTTTTTTATCTTGCTAAACTGGAAACTCTACCTACTATTTATTTTATTTATTTCATTTTTTTGGAGATTAAAGTTTTGCCCTGTTGCCCCGGCTGGAGTGCAGTGGCGCAATCATGCCTCACTGCAGCCCTCACCTCACAGGCCCGGGGCAATCCTCTCATCTCAGCCTCCTGAGCAGTTGGGACTACAGGCAGATGCCACCACGCCTGGCTAATTTGTGGCCTTTAGTAGAGACTGGAGTTTCACCCATGCTGCTGAGGCTTGTGTTGAACTCCTGGCCTCATGTGATCCGGGGCTTCTGCCTTGGCCTCCCAAAAGTGGTGGGATTCCAGGCGGAGCTACCATGCCCAGCCTTGATCCATTTGAGTTAATTTTTATATATGGTGTCAGGATTATTTTGTATATGGATATCTAGTTTACCCAATGCCATTTGTTGAAAGAATATTTTCTCCTACAGAATGATCTTGGACATTTATGTTAGTCCATTTGCATTGCTATGAGGAATACCTGAGGCTGGGTCATCATTTATAAAGAAAAGAGGTTATTTTGGCTCATGGTTCTGTGAAGCCTGGGCCAGGAGCATGGCATTGGTATCTGATCCTGGTGAGTGTCTCTAGAAGCTTCCACTCACAGCTGAAGGTGAGGGAGAAGCCACAGTGCATCACATGTTGAGAGAGAGATGGCAGAGGCCCCCACTCTCTTTCTATAATCACATCTTTCCATGAACTCCTGAGAATGAGAACTCAGTCATTACTAAGTGAGGATATAACACCAAGCTGCTCATGGGCAATCTGCCCCCATGACCCAAAAAAAACACCTCCAACTGGCCCCAATTTCCAACACTGAGGTCACATTTCAACATGATTTGAGGAACAAATTCCAAACCACATTAGCATCCTTGTGGAAAAATCATTTGACCATATATATGTGAGAATTTATTTTGGACTGTCTGGCCTCTATTGACCATATTCGTCTTTATGCCTGCAACCATTACTCTTTTGATTACTGTAGT
>JAKGGE010001475.1:0-62472 GCA_023748175.1 Hoolock leuconedys | reverse complement strand
CCCCATATGGGGGGACCTTAAAAAGAAAATTTATAATATAGTCTAAGGATCATGCCAAACAAGAATTCAGTTTAATTTACAATCGCAAATATTTCTGGTGGGCTAACTTTTATAATTGATAAGATCCAGAGAACAAGTTTTTTAAAAATCTGTTCATTGTTGGCTGGGTGTGGTGGCTCATGCTTATAATCCCAGCACTTTGGGAGGCTAAGGCAGGAGGATCACTTGAAGCCAGGAGTTCAAGACCAGCCTGGGCAACATAGGGAGATCCCATCTCTAAAAAAAAAAAAAAAATTAGCCAGATGTGGTGGTGCATGACTGTTGTCCTAGCTACTGGGGAGGCTAAGATGGTAGGATCGCCTGAGCTCAGCAGTTCAAGGCTGCAGTAAGCTATAATCATGCCATTGCACTCCAGCCTCCTGGGTGACAGAGCGAGTCCCTGTCTCTTAAAAAAAAACAACAACAAAAAAAACTCATTCTCATTGAAAATTTCCTATTAATATAAATCTGCTTTCAGTATGAATCTAGGTATCATATCTATACCAACCAATACAAGTATTAAATATGATCAGTTTCCTGCAGTAACAAATGCCAACTTTACAGTGAGAGATTATTTTACTCTTAAGTGTGATCTTTCAGAAAATTCCAAACATTACCTACCAAGTATAGGATGATATAAACTGTTTTCCTTACAGATGTTTGGAAAAATATAAGGCAAGTAACATTTCTTAAAATGTGAAAACAAAAATGAAAATCCCCTTTCTTGGTTTTCTTTGTTCTTCCATTCTAAACTTTTTACCTAAAAATAAATTATATAATTAGAATCATTCCAGAAGAAAGAATCTCTTAAATGCAAGTATTAGCAATTATGAACAAGCTTATAAAAGGTTGCAATACACTGAACTGTTAACACTAAAGATCATGATACCTAGCGTAAGGACAAATCTTTTAAATTGGTTTAATGTCAAACAAGTACATTATGTATATTTTTAAAAAAACTTAGAAGTATGATTCAAAAAACTATGAAAATTACACAAAAGTTGGCTCTACTAATGACAAAAATATTAAAGTTCTTTCCCTTTTACCTCTTCCTGAATAATTCAGCCTAAAAAACCATACAAAATACATAAGCATATGTGGCAGTGGTGTGTGTATGTAAGCAGTAGCAGCAGTCAAGTGCAGATGATCAGAGCCTGAGCACAGGACGCAGGGCATCCATAAAGGGGGTACAGCAGAGGCAGTAACCCAGTGGGGACTCACAGTCTGAGAGGCATGAGGAGAGTGTCCATGAAGTGGGAGAAGTGAGGACAGAAAGAGATACAGCAGTACAATATAGGGTATGAGAACTCTAAGAAGGTGACGAAGACATCCAAGCAGGTGGTTGGCAAAGGCCCAGAGTAGGGTACTGGAACCCAATCAAGTTAAGGAGAATGTCTGCAGAGGAGGGCAATGGTGGCAACGGGAGATTGATTATACACAAAGGGGACTGATTAAATAAGTATATATACTGAGAATAATATGAGCCACATTTCTCATTGACAGGTGAGAGTTATAAATATGGAGAGGAAGAAACCAGAATGAACCCTGTGGTACTAGACTAAAATCTGGAAAATGGGTATGAATTAACATTATGATAGATAGATAGACAGGCAGACAGACAGAAACATGGATTTGTGTGTGTCTGTGTCTGTGAATACAATTCTTCATTAAAATGAATGACAGCTCCTTAGAGAAGCAGCAGATTCCAGAGTGGGCAAGGAAGGTACCAGATGAGCTTGGAGTATCTTCTGGTGCCAGGAAGTAAGGAAGTGCTCAGACAATGACGGAAACAATTCAAAGGCATAGGATTCAGCTTGAAGGAACTTCCACTAGACAAATTTAGGACAACCTGAGCATCAAAATTGGTAACTGTAGTAAATATTAACACATGAATTCACAGGAATGCATAAATCCATGTTGAGATAAGTAAGTAAACAAACGGGGAGGGGAGAAAGCTTTTTCCTACACTATGTAGCCAACTCTTGAATGTAGAAGTAATGATGGAATTAATATCACCAGTTGGCCAAAAAGTAGAAACAACTCAAATACTCATCGGCTGATGAACAGATAAACAAAATACTGTATATGTATACAACATAATATTATTCAGCGCAATAAAAATGAAGTATCGATACGTGCTACTACATGGATACACCTTGAAAACATTTGCTCAGTAAAAGAAGCTAGTCAATAAAGACTACATATTGTATGATCCTATTAACATGAAATGTCCAGAATAGGCAAATATATAGAGACAGAAAATCAATTCATGTTTGCCTAGGGGTGGGGATGGAAGGGTTGGGGGTAAGAGGACTGACTCCTAAGGGGTATGAGGTTTCTTATTAGTACTAAAATTATACTGTGATGGCTGTGTAACCCTGTGAATATACTTAAAACACACTGAACTGTACGTTTTAAGTGAGTGAACTATATGAAATGTGCATCCTATCTCAATAAAGCTGTTTTTTAAAAATTACCATTTGTTAACCCTCATAATTACAAAGTCAAAAGCCTTCAATGGATGCTAAAACGTGTGAAATTTCTATAAGAAAGGGGATATTTAGGTAGTAATACAGTACTTCCCCACAAAATACTTGTTGATTTTCTAGTGTAATACTTACTGATATTACACTGGAAAAGCCTGGCAGATGCTACCTTAATCAAAGGATTAAAGCCAACATTGCTCATACATCAGAATTAGCTCAAAATGGACCACAGACCTTAATGTAAAACATAAAACTATAAAACTTCAAGAAGAAAACGTAAGAGAATATCTTTGTGACATTTGATTAGGCAAAGATTAGAAACAATTCCGAAAGTCAGATCCATTAAAAAAGTGGTATAGTGGACTTCATCAAAATAAAAAGCTTCTAAAAAGACTATGAAAATGGAAAGATGAGCTACTGGGAGAAAATATTTGCAAAACATACATCTGACTAAGGACTTCTTTCTAAAACATATAAAAAGCTTAAACTTAATAAGACAAGCCAATTTAAAAATGGGCAAAAAAAGTGAACAGACACTTCACCCAAGATATATAGATGAAAAATAAGCACATAAAAAGATATTCAACATACCATTAGCTGTTAGGGAAATACAAATTAAAACCATAATGAGATATCACTACACATTCACCAGAATGGCTAAAATTACAAATTGACCGTACCAATGTTGGCGAGGATGTGAAGCAATTGTGTAAGTCTTACATAGTGCTGGTGGAATATAAAAAGGTAGTCATTTGGAAAACAGCTTGGTAGTTTCTTAAATAGTCAATATATATCCCTACTATTTGACCCAGCCATTCTACTGCTATATGTCCACACAAAAACTTGTTTACCAATATTCACAGCAGTTTTACTTTAAATAGCCAAAAATTAGAGACCACTCAAATAACCATGAACAAATAACTGGATAAACTGGTGCGTCCCCTACAATGGAATGCTATAAAAGGAGCAAACTACTGACACATAAAAGAAGATAGGCAATTCTCCAAATAATCAAACAGAAAACAAAGCAAGACCAAAAAAAAGTATGTATCCTATGATTATATTGACATAAAACTATGGAAAACACAAACTATTCTATAATGACAAAAAACAGATCAATGGATGTCTAAGGATAAAATGGTGGTGTGAGAATTCAAGGGGATGAATTACAAAGGGATCCAACGGGCATGGTGGCTCACGCCTATAATCACAGCATTTTGGGAGGCCAAGGTGGGAGGATCACTTGAGCTCAGGAGTTTGAGACGAGCCTGGGCAACACAGTGAGACCTTATCTCTCTCTAACAAAATAAAAAAAAAAAAGTTTTAATTTGCCAGGCTCGGTGGTCTGTAGTCCCAGCTACTTGGGAGGTTGAGGTGGCAGGATAACTTCAGCCCAGGAGGTTGAGGCTGCAGTAAGCCATAATTGGGCCACTGTACTCCAGCCTGGGTGACAGACCAAGACCTTGTCTCAAACAAACAAAAAAACAAAGCAAACAAAGATCCAAGAAAATGCCTAGAGGTGGTAAATATATACATTAATTGTAAAGGTTTCATGGATGTATACACGTAATAAAATTCATTAAAATGTAAATTTCAAATATTGCAGTTTATTGTGTATCAATTATAGCTCAATAAATCAGTAAAGCAATATTTAAAATCTATATGAAGTACAAAAGTATTTTTTAAAGAAAACTTAGTAGTAACAATGATGATCATAACATCTGCCCACTACAGAACACTTACGGTGTGCTGTGCATTACTTTATTCTAAGCATTTTGCACTATTTAGGCCTCAAACATCAAAATGGTATTATTTTTATCTCTATTTCACAAATAAGGACACAGAAACGCTAAGTGGTTATTAAGTAATTTGTCAATGGCCACACTATTAGTAAAATGTGCAATCAGGGTTCAAACTCTGGCAATCTAGTTTAGGGTCCAAATTAACTTTATAATGTTTGTTTCTGAGGTATGAGGAATTTTTGTGTTTGGAGCCATTATAAGAAATGTGCAAATAAAAGCATTTTCATCAGTCAATCAGGGTATGCACATTTTATATCTAAAGGTGAATAGGTTACCTTGCAAAATACATGCACGTAGAAATTCAAAAGGTACAAACAGGTTTAAGTGTAAATTACATTTTTCCTAATCATTATCCTGCAGCCCACCTCCCTAGTTGTTACATACTGGCAGACTGATTCCTAAATCAAACAATTTTCAGCTTTTCATTTGAAGTATCACAACTGCTGATCACAAATGAAAGGATTAGAAAATAAGCGCAACTGTCTCACGTAAGAAGGTATACGCAAAGAGTCTACAAAAATGTCCCTCTCTAGATTCCTAAGAGTGTCATCATCCCTCCAATGATTTGAGAAAGAGATATTAACATATTTTCAATAGCAAAAATTTGTCACTTCTTCTTCAAGAAAATAAGCAACTATATGCATCGACTATGTGACAGACCTGGAGCAGTTACTGTCTGCCGCTAAGATTTCCACTACAGATGGAAGAAAAACATGTCCTTGTACTTTCTGTCTTTTTTATTGTGGCAGCCAAGGATGAATAGAGGGATACAGGGAAAAAACACGAAGAGAGCATTTTTTTAACTCAGGAATACCCTTGTAAAGAGTGAAGAGTCTATTTTACCCAAAGAAGATAACAAGTACCTGAATTACTATGTATTTTAGAAGTGCTTCAAGAAAATAAGCAAATATCTACTATGACAGAATAATGGTAAGAGAGAGAAAAGGGAATCACCCATATAGGATAGTAAGGAGTGTGATATCAAAGAAGATAACAAGTACCTGAATTACTATGTATTTTAGAAGTGCTTCAAGAAAATAGCTTGTGAGATCTTCTTGCCCTTTATCTCCTGATTGTGGGGGGACAAGAGGAGTGATTTCTTCTATAGTGACTTGAGCTATCCAAAGACAAGAGAATAGTATATAGTTACAAAACAAATTTAATAAAACAATAATATAACCAAATAAACTTTAACTGCAAAATGTGTATGCAATGAAAATTGCTTGAAAACCTTCTGATGACTGATCCTTGAAATAAATCTTAAGATCATCCCTGACAGTTGATCACAACAATAAATTTCATTTTATTTATTTATTTATTATTATTATTACTTTTTTTTTTTTGAGACAGAGTCTCACTCTGTTACCCAGGCTGGAGTGCAATGGCACGATCTCAGCTCACTGCAACCTCCGCCTCCCAGGTTCAAGTGATTCTCCTGCCTCAGCCTCCCAGATAGCTGGGATTACAGGCTCCTGCCACCATGCCCAGCTAATTTTTGTATTTTTAGTAGATGGGGTTTCACCATGTTGGCCAGGCTGGTCTTGAATTCCTGATCTCAGGTGATCTGCCCGCCTCGCCTCCCAAAGTGCTAGGATTACAGGTGTGAGCCACCATGCCTGGCCACAAATTTTAACAATCAGCTGTTCTGTGAACCCTTGATTGAGAGAATGTGACAAAGGCATGGACAGACAAATAACACAGTGATTACAAGTATGTAACATCTCAGTTGAGAAAGAACTTCTGGTAATTTCAAATTCACATGAAGACTGCCCGTTACAAAAATTCCACAAGATGACAAACATTAGTAATAATGCACTTATTTATCAAAGTACCAATCTGTTAACACTTACAAAATAAGAAAGTTTTATATTTTTTACCTTTCAGATGTTCAGAAAAATTCATTATAACAAATGCAAATGCAAGAAAGTCAGCCCACAGCTAGCTGAATTCTCTTAAATATTTCCTAAGCTGAACAATTAGTACCTGGTAAACACATGTAGGTCCCTAAACCTGACTCTCAGTAAATATCAACCAATGAGCTCACAAAAGAGGTAGATTTCAGTTTTTAAATAATACATGGTATGTTATTCTGCCACTCATTTAAAAAAATTATTCTTTAAAAATACAAACTTTAGGCTGGGTGCAGTGGCTCATGCCTATAATCCCAACACTTTGGGAGGCCGAGGTGGGTGGATCATCTGAGGTCAGGAGTTTGAGACTGGCCTCGGCCAACATGGTGAAACCCCATCTCTACTAAAAATACAAAAAATTAGCCTGGCGTGGTGGCACGCGCCTGTAATCTCAGCTACTTTGGAGCACGAGAATCGCCTGTACTGGGTGGCAGAGGTTGCAGTGAGCTGAGATCGCACCATTGCACTCCAGCCTGGGCAACAGAGCAAGACTCCGTCTCAAAAAAAAAAAAACAAAAACAAAAACCAAAAAAAAAAAGAAAAAAAAAATACAAACTTTATCAAAAAAAAAAAAAAAAAAAAAAAGAAAAGAAGAAAATACAAACTTTATCATCTGTACTCTGGACTTCCTGGACCACTGTCATTATACAGAAGAACACACTTTATGAAAGCTTTATTTTGTGAAGCTATAAAAATCCCCTTAAAATCCACTCTTCCCATAAATTTTTTTTTTTTTTTTTTTTTTTTTTTTTTTTTTTTTTTTTTTTTTTTTTTTTTTTTTTTTTTTTTTTTTTTTTTTTTTTTTTTTTTTTTTTTTTTTTTTTTTTTTTTTTTTTTTTTTTTTTTTTTTTTTTTTTTTTTTTTTTTTTTTTTTTTTTTTTTTTTTTTTTTTTTTTTTTTTTTTTTTTTTTTTTTTTTTTTTTTTTTTTTTTTTTTTTTTTTTTTTTTTTTTTTTTTTTTTTTTTTTTTTTTTTTTTTTTTTTTTTTTTTTTTTTTTTTTTTTTTTTTTTTTTTTTTTTTTTTTTTTTTTTTTTTTTTTTTTTTTTTTTTTTTTTTTTTTTTTTTTTTTTTTTTTTTTTTTTTTTTTTTTTTTTTTTTTTTTTTTTTTTTTTTTTTTTTTTTTTTTTTTTTTTTTTTTTTTTTTTTTTTTTTTTTTTTTTTTTTTTTTTTTTTTTTTTTTTTTATTTTTTTTTTTTTTTTTTTTTTTTTTTTTTTTTTTTTTTTTTTTTTTTTTTTTTTTTTTTTTTTTTTTTTTTTTTTGAGACAGAGTCTCACTCTGTTACCCAGGCTGGAGTGCAATGGCACGATCTCAGCTCACTGCAACCTCCCAGTGTTCAAGTGATTCTCCTGCCTCCCAGGTTCAAGTGATTCTCCTGCCTCAGCCTCCCAAAGTGCTAGGATTACAGGTGTGAGCCACCATGCCTGGCCACAAATTTTAACAATCAGCTGTTCTGTGAACCCTTGATTGAGAGAATGTGACAAAGGCATGGACAGACAAATAACACAGTGATTACAAGTATGTAACATCTCAGTTGAGAAAGAACTTCTGGTAATTTCAAATTCACATGAAGACTGCCCGTTACAAAAATTCCACAAGATGACAAACATTAGTAATAATGCACTTATTTATCAAAGTACCAATCTGTTAACACTTACAAAATAAGAAAGTTTTATATTTTTACCTTTCAGATGTTCAGAAAATTCATATGTTGAAAACCTAACCCCCAATGTGGTTGCACTTGGAGACAGGGCCTTTAAGGAGGTAAAGTTACATGAGATCATGTGAATGGGTCCAACTGGCTGTTATTTAAGCCACCCAGTCTGGTTATTGCAGCCCTGGCTGACTAATGTAGCACTGTATATGACAATGTTTGCTCGTGAAAGAATAAAGAAATCACTTTAACTTATTTAAATAACAGGATTCATACACGAAGATGAGAATTAAAGAAGTAAAAAAAAAATAAAATTGAATATTAGAAAAATCTGGCCAGGTGTGGTGGCTCATGTCTGTAATCTCAGCACTTTGGGAGGCCGAGGCGGACCAATCACTTGAGGTTAGGAGTTCGAGACCAGCTTGGCCAACATGGCAAAACCCTGTCTCTACTAAAAATACAAAACAATTAGCTGGGCATGGTGGCACACACCTGTAGTCCCAGCTACTCGGGAGGCTGAGGCAGAAGAATTGCTTAAACCCAGGAGGCGGAGGTTGCAGTGAGCCAAGGCCACGCCACTGCACTCCAGCCTGGGCGACAGAGTGAGATTCTGTCTCAAAAAAACAAAAAAAAAAAAAAAAAGAAAGGAATATTAGAAAAAGTTAAGGTAAAAAGCACAAAGACTCATTAATGAATGAAAGCAAAAATTAAACATTACTGAAATTATAAATTTTTAAATAGCAATACTATTTATGAAAATTTATAACAATTCAATTTACATATAACATTTTCACAGTCATCTAATGGACAAAATAAAACACATTTGTACTTCAATGTACATCCAAATTAACTCCAGGATACAAGGTGATATGTAATAATTAATGAAAAATGTTAAATGATCTGTATTAACCATAGGTTTTTGATGCTTATACCTCTGGGGTTTTACTGACTCCAGAGTGAATATGTCCTTCCCAGGGCTAGCCAGTTCCTAGAGACAGTAAGTGACTAGCCTGTGAGCATGCCTTTCATATTCAAACCAACCAATCCAGAGCCCACACCGCTACCACCTCCTCCACACTCACATTCAGGGTGACTGCTCCTCTGTCCTAATTACAAAAGGGCTGGGTACCAGACAACTAGGGACAACTCTTAATGCCCTACAGCCCACTGGAATTATTCAAACTAGCTAATCCTAAACTTGCTTAACCTGGGTTGCCTGTTTCTTCCCATAGAAATCATAATAAAGACTCTTGCCCATGTTTTTCCCTGTTCCCTCTGCCTCCTGACCAACTCTGGTGCTTCCCCCACGTAGCCCTTGTGGCATGGCATGCCCCTTCCTCTTGGGAACTGTGAGTAACAAACTATTATTTCAACAGCTCTCTTGATCTGCTGACTTCACCATACCTGAATAATAATAAAAGCTATGTTTTAAAGCATTGCCTTGGATTACCCAGTTAATGAATGCACAGACATTTGAAAAAATACACTAAGCGACTACATAGAAAGCTTAAACACACTGACGGATAACATCCTATGAATCTTACTTTCTTGAAGGTTGAGTGAAGGATTAATGAGATTATCTAAAGTTCGAGGTCCATGTTCAGACTGTGGTGCTGAAAATCCAGGGATTAAGCATCAAAACATCCAGAGCTGTTCTTTGCTACAGTTATTCTGAAGAGCTTGCAACCATAGTAAGAAAAGACGAACACCTTCCCGCCTAATCTAAAATAAAATAAAATGAAAATAGACAGTATTTTTATTTATAATGGAAATACTTTCTTCCTTTGAAAAACAAAGTTCTCTAGATGATGACAACAGAATGATACTTTCGAGAGGCAGGGCAGGGAAGGAAGGGGAAGTTGAGGAGGAGGAGAGAGACAGCATCTACTTGAAATCATTATTTGGAAATATAAATGCATGGATTTTTAACAAGTATAGAATGAACTTGTTCTCTATTTAAAGCCATCAGGTAATTTTCATTCTATAAGTTCCATTTATAAAAACTAGAAAATCATTTCCTTCGTCTACTTCCCTCCTTGCCTACCTCCCATCACCACTAGTCTAAACTAAGAAGCAAGAAGAGAGAGAACAATGACTGTTAGTGGTGAGAATGAGTTTGGTAAAGGGAGGAATGGTTATGGGGATCCTGGCACACTGCGAATTCAACGTTCTTGCCCCTGAAAAGCTCTGAAATTATTAAGTTATGATTAAATTATTAAAAATAAAATGATTTAATTTAAATAAAAATTATTTAAAACCTCTCTGAAATTATCTCATTTACTTATTATTTGATTCTAAGCTCCAAGATAGCAACTTTGTTCTACTCTATTAAAGCATCTAAAACAATACCCTGTACACAGAAGACAATAAATATTTTAACTGATTAATGAACATTCTCTCAGCATAAAAACAGTAAAAGAGAAATAGAGGAAAATTCAATCTCTGACAAGCAAAACAGTTAGTCTTCCACTAACCTAACCTCACTGATAGCTTTGTAAATTACCTTACCAGAGCTTGTTCATGCCACTGTCAAAGGTATTCAACTGCTGTCACTTTCATGGTTCAGCCAGATAACGGGAGAAAAGCTACAGGAAGGCTTATTCCTTTGTACTTTTATACCCAAGCCATGATGCCAAAAGCACCTGTAATAATGTTACTTTACCTAACCTACAGCAAGATATTTTCGGAATGGGCAGCTTCTTTTACCACAGTACAATGACATAATGAAAAAGAAACAAAAACGTTTATATATATATGTATATGTATATCTCCCCTACTTCCCTCTACATCTAATAGTGGCTATGGTGGAATGAAGAATAATCTGTTGAACGACTAAATAATGTTTTCCTTCTGGGGACCATAAAGAGGAAAGATTGCTGGTGAATGAGTCCATTGAGTGGCAAAGTACAACAGTTTTTTCAATGTCCCCAGTCAACCTAGAATGGTTTGTCAAACTCTTGCTACGTTTTTTTTTTGTTTTTGTTTTTAAGATAAGAGTCTCACTCTGTCGCCCAGGCTGGAGTGCAGTGGCGTGATCTCAGCTCACTGCAACCTCCGCCTCCAGGGTTCAAGCAATTCTCCTGCTTCAGCTGCCCAAGTAGCTGTGAGTACAGGCACGTGCCACCACGCCCGGCTAATTTTTGTATTTTTAGTAGAGACAGGATTTCACTATGTTGGCCAGGCTGGTCTCGAACTCCTGGCTTCAAGTGATCCACCCACCTCAGCCTCCCAAAGCGCAGGGATTACAGGCGTGAGCCGCCACACCCAGCCTCTTGCTACATTTTAAGGGAACTCACTTCAATTAAATAAACCGAAGACAATTCAAAGATCTTTAGGAAAAAGCTTAGGTAGGAAAAGTGTTAACAGGTGGCATGTATGTTCTACTCAGTATTTTTAAAGTCATGGAAAATAAACATACTTGTACCTTTAAGGAGTTTCCTGTGTGAAGTAGTTTCTTTAAAATCAATCCTGAAAAGAAAATATGATTTTAAATATTCACATCTTATCTATTTGTAAATGTCAGAGTTCTCAGTCGGACTTGAAAACACTTTTAAATAAGTCCTTGGCAACCTCCAAATTATTCTTGGTGACCTTTATATCTTTCTGGCCATACTTGGGATCAGAAGGGCATATAAAAAGAATCACCTTTTCAACACATGCTTTATTGCAATTAAACATGATTTATTTTATTAACAAAACCTAGGCCCGGAATTGCATTTAACACAACAATCTATTATAAATCTCTTATTTAGACTAAGAATAAAATAAAATACTTTTATCACTATCCAAATGAAATCCACTATAGAAAATTTTCATTTAGTTAACCACATGAACATCTTTAACTGTAATATTTCCTAACAAATATTTCCATTATACTAATTTTCTAAGTTTTGAAAAGTCATTAATATTTCCTTTTTTCTTTTAAATTATTAAATATTTCAAACCTATAATAAAATACTGAAAATAACATGAACAAACCTGCAGAGGACCACCATTCAGTATGAATAAATCTACACGTAGCTCCATGTTTATTTCACTTACCTGCATTATCTCCAATGTTTTACTTAACTGTACAGGTATCACTGAGGCCCAGATCATACTGTTCCTTTCTTCCCCAGAGGGAACCATTATCCAGGCTTTGGTATTAATCATTTCGAAAAATATTTGTATATTATTACTACACATTTATAAGTCCATAAAAAATAATATAAACTGTTTCATACAAGTCATTTATTTTTTTAAAAAGTCATTTATAAGTTACTTTTCACATCCAACATTAGCTTAAGAAATTTATCTATACTTATTTATGTAGCTCTAGTTAATACATTTTAAGAGGTGCATACTATTCCACCATATGAACATACCAAAATTTATTTATCGTCTTTATATTAAGACATTTGGTTTGTTTTCAAATTTTTGCTATTCCAAGAGTACCATAATAAATAGTTCTTGTTCATGATTCCCTGTACACACCTGAGTTTCCCTGGGGTATATATATATAGGAATAAAATTACTTTCGGCTTTACCAAATATTAGATAATTCTCTCCAAAGTAGTTGTGACAATTAACAGTACTACCAGCAGTATATGGGAGGGCTCTAGTACCATATTGTTGGCAGCACAAAACATTGACAGATCCTCTAATATTTGATAATCTGATGTATGTTAACTATCTTAATGTTGCTTTCATTTGATATTTCCTAGTGACACTGAACATCTTTTAATTTGGCCATTCAAGGTTTCCTTGTTTTATCCTTTGTACGATTTTCAATTTAGTTGTCTTTTTTTTTTTTTTTTTTTTTAAAGAGATAGGGTCTTGTTCTGTTGTTCAGGCTGGAGAACAGTGGTGAAATCATAGATCACTGCAGCCTCAAACTCCTGGGTTCAAGTGATCCTCCCACCTTAGCCTCCTGAGTAGCTGGGACTACAGATGTGCACCACCAGGTCTGGCTAATTTTTGTAATTTTTGTAGAGGGCCTCATTATGTTGCCAAGGCTGGTCTGGAACTCCTGGCCTCAAGTGATCCTCCCACCTTGGCCTCCTAAAGTGCTGGGATTACAGGTGTGGGCCACTACACCTGGCCTTATTTATTTATTTATTTATTTATTTATTTATTTATTTATTTATTTATTTATTTATTTATTTATTTATTTATTTATTTATTTATTTATTTATTTATTTATTTATTTATTTATTTATTTATTTATTTATTTATTTATTTATTTATTTATTTATTTATTTATTTATTTATTTATTTATTTATTTATTTATTTATTTATTTATTTATTTATTTATTTATTTATTTATTTATTTATTTATTTATTTATTTATTTATTTATTTATTTATTTATTTATTTATTTATTTATTTATTTATTTATTTATTTATTTATTTATTTATTTATTTATTTATTTATTTATTTATTTATTTATTTATTTATTTATTTATTTATTTATTTATTTATTTATTTATTTATTTATTTATTTATTTATTTATTTATTTATTTATTTATTTATTTATTTATTTATTTATTTATTTATTTATTTATTTATTTATTTATTTATTTATTTATTTATTTATTTATTTATTTATTTATTTATTTATTTATTTATTTATTTATTTATTTATTTATTTATTTATTTATTTATTTATTTATTTATTTATTTATTTATTTATTTATTTATTTATTTATTTATTTATTTATTTATTTATTTATTTATTTATTTATTTATTTATTTATTTATTTATTTATTTATTTATTTATTTATTTATTTATTTATTTATTTATTTATTTATTTATTTATTTATTTATTTATTTATTTATTTATTTATTTATTTATTTATTTATTTATTTATTTATTTATTTATTTTGAGACAGGTTCTCACTCTGTCACCCAGGCTGGAGTGCAGTGGCATGACCATGGCTCATTGCAGCCTTGACCTCCTGAGCTCAAGTAATCCTCAAGCCTCAGCTCCCAGATAGCTGGGACTAAAGGCACATGCCACCATGCCTGGATAATTTTTGTATTTTTTGTAGAGATAGGGGTTTTGTCATGTTGCCCAGGCTGGTCTCAAACTCCTGAGCCTCAAGTGATCCTCCCACCTTGGCCTCCTAAAGTGCTGGGATTACAGGTGTGGGCCACTACACCTGGCCTTCTTTATATATATATATGTATATATATACATATATATATTATATGTATATATATATACACACATATATATGTGTATATATATATATATATACATATATATATGTATATATATACATATATATATATATATATATATGGAGTTCCTTCTGTATTACTAATTCTGTGTCTATTTCTATGAATTGAAAACACATTATCCCAAACAATTCAATCATGTTTTTGTTGGGTGGAGAGGTGGTATCTTCTGATGCAGATAAGTTTTATTTACTTACTTATTTTTTATTTATTTTGAGACAGGTTCTCACTCTGTCACCCAGGCTAGAGTGCAGTGGCATGACCATGGCTCATTGCAGCCTTGACCTCCTGAGCTCAAGTAATCCTCTCGCCTCAGCTCCCAGATAGCTGGGACTAAAGGCACATGCCACCATGCCTGGATAATTTTTGTATTTTTTGTAGAGATAGGGGTTTTGTCATGTTGCCCAGGCTGGTCTCAAACTCCTGAGCTCAAGTGATCTGCCCACCTTGGCCTCCCAAACTGCTGAGATTACAGGCATAAGACACCGTACCTGGCCTTAAATTTTAATATAATCAATTTGCCAATGTTTTTCTTTCTTATGTGTTCTTTGTATGTCTAAAGAAATCCTTCCTTACATTAAAATTATAAACCAAATACTCGCTTCAAGAAGTTTTTATGTGTTGCTTTTCACATGTAGGTCCTGAAATCTATCAGAAATTTATTTCCTTGTGGGTGGAACAGAATTTGTTTTTTCGCAAATGGAAAACCAAGTACAGTACTATTTCGGGGTTTATGATGTTCAAATGAACTAAAACGCCATCTCAATCATATTTCAAGTTTCCATACATAAGCTTAGGTCTTTGGCTGATCTCCATGTTCCTTTTCATTCATCCACTTGTCCATCCCTACATCAGTAACACTGCCTTTGTTGGTATAACTTCATAATTTATCTTGTTATCAGGCATGAAAATAGCCAACAATAACACCCTCTTGGTCCGACTTGTTATTCTTCCAAATTGCTTTGGCTTTTATTTTACATATATACACATATATATATATATGTATATATATACACATATATATATATATATATATGTATATATATACATATATATATATACATATATATATGTATATATATATATATATATATATATATATATATATACACATATGTATATATATGTATATATATACACATATATATATATACACATATATATATGTATATATATATATATGTATATATATATATGTATATACATATATATTTGATATATATGATATATATTTGATATACATGGTACACATATTTAATATTGATAAGTATTGTGTGATATTGATATTTATATATATATATACACATATATGTATATATATATATATATATATATATATATGTATATATATATATATATGTATATATGTATATGTATATATATATATATATACATTTGATATATATGATATATATTTGATATACATGGTACACATATTTAATATTGATAAGTATTGTGTGATATTGATATTTATATATATACTTAACAAATTTATTTGTTTGAGACAGGTTCTTGCTCTGTCACCCAGGCTGGAGTGCAGTGGCACAATCATGGCTTACTGCAGCCTTGGCCTCTTGGTCTGAAGTTATCCTCTCACCTCCCCAGTAGCTGGGAACACAGGTGCACACTACCACACCCAGCTAATTTTTGTATTTTTTTGTAGAGTTGGGGTACTGCCATGTTACCCAGGCTGGTCTCAAACTCCTGGGCTCAGGTGATCCACCCACCTTGGCCTCTCAAAGTGCTGGGATTACAGGCGTGAGCCACTACACCCAGCCAAAAATTACTGTCTTACATGTGCATCAAATATGCTGAAAGGTAATGCTATAGTAGTTCTGAAGTTGTTGGATTAGGGAGCTCTACTGATGGAAAAACAAATTTAGATGAGTTTGCTATGAGATCTGGAAACGCAGAAGGCATATTTGGACCAGTTAAAAACCCCTGGAGTTATTCAAAACGATATAGAGAAAAGAGGAAGCAGAATCTCCACTTTGAGAATGAAGATTCAGACTGGCTGATAACTGGAGGACGCTCAGGTGGGAGTGCAGTTGCCGTATCAGCATTCACATGCTATGCGGCTTTAGGATCAGATACAGGAGGGCTGACCAGAAATCCTGCTGCCTACTGTGGGCTTGTTGGTTTCAAACCAAGCTATGGCTTAGTTTCCCATCATGGTCTCATTTCCCTGGAGAATTTGATGGATGTGCAAGGAATCTTAACCAGATGTGTGGATGATGCAGCAATTGTCTTGGGTGTACTGGCTGAACATGACCCTAAGGATTCTACCACAGTACAGGATCCTGTTAAACCATTCATGCTTCCCAGTTTGACAAATGTGAGCAAACTACATATAGGTGTTCCAAAGGAATATCTTGTACTGGAATTATCAAGTGAAGTACAGTCTCTTTGGTCCAAAGCTGCTGACCTCTTTGAGTCTGAGGGGGCCAAAGTAATTGAAGTATCCTTTTCTCACATCACTTATTCAATTGTCTGCTACCATTTATTGTGCACATCAGAAGCAGCATCGAGTATAGCAAGATTTGATGGGCTACAATATGGTCACAGATGTGACACTGATGTGTCTACTGAAGCCATGTATGCTGCAACCAGACGAGAAGGGTTCAATGATTTTGTAAGAGGAAGAATTCTCTCAGGAAATGTTTTCTTGTTAAAATAAAAATATGAAAATTATTTCATCAAAGCACAGAAAGTGAGATGCCTCATTGCTAATGATTTTTGTGAATGCTTTTAACTCTGGAGTATGCTAACTCCCACCACCTTGAGTGAGGCAGTACCATACTTGGAGTTCATCAAAGAAGACCACAGAACAGGAAGTGCCCAGGATGATATTTTTACACAAGCTGTAAACATGGCAGGACTGTCAGCAGTGAGTAACCCTGTTGCACTCTCAAACCAAGGGTTGCCAATAGGACTGCCGTTTACTGGACATGCATTTTGTGACTAGCAGCTTCTTACAGTAGCCAAATGGTTTGAAAAACAAGTAAAATTTCCTGTTACTCAACTTCAAGAACTTATGGATGATTGTTCATCAGTCCTTGAAAATGAAAAGTTAGTCTCTGTCTAATACAGTAGGGATAAATATATCATGCAAAATTTTTAAAAATTGTCTTTATACTATCAAGTTTATTTCCCATGAATATTGCATAAAATTCCATTTATTCATTCAAGTCCTTTCTTGTTCTTCAATGATCACATAATTGCCATACATTAATTTAATAATTTTTATTGAATACCATGTTGAAAACTAAATTTAATATTTTAAATGACTCTAGAATATACATTCTTTCCAAGCACACTGGAACATTCTCCAAGAGAGCCTATACTCTGGGCCACAAAACAACTCAATAACTTTAAGATTAAAATCATGCAAAAATAGTTTTCCTGTTGACAAAAAAAATTGTGGAAACATCAAATATTTGAAGAGCTTAAAAATAAAAACACTCTTAAATAAGTTACGGGTTGAAGAAATAAAAAAAGACATGAAAAAATATTTTCAATTGAATGAAAATGAAAACACAACACACTAAAATTTATGAGACGGATGTAAGGCAAAGCTTAGAGGGAAATTTATAGTTTTAAATACCTATATCAGAAAAGAAGAAAGCTATCACATTAATATTCTATGGTTACATCTTAAAAAACTAGAAACAGGGCCAGGCGCAGTGACTCACACCTGTAATCCTAGCACTTTGGGAGGCTGAGGTGGGTGGATCACGAGGTCAGGAGATCGAGACCATCCTGGCCAACATGGTGAAACCCTGTCTCTACAAAACTACAAAAATTAGCCGGGCATGGTGGCATGTGCCTGTAGTCCCAGCTACTCAGGAGGCTGAGGCAGGAGAATCGCTTGAACCCAAGAGGCAGAGGTTGCAGTGAGCCAAGATAGCGCCACTGCACTCCAGTCTGGGCGACAGAGCAAGATTCTGTCTCAAAAAACAAACAAACAAAAACCTAGAAACAGAAGAGTAAATTAAACCCAAAGCAAGCAGAATTTCTCCCTTTTTTCATTAAAATTTTTTTTTTTATTGTTGAGACAGGGTATCATTTTTTTACTCAGGCTAAAGTGCAGTGGCATGATCTTGGCTCGTTGCAGTCTTGACCTCACCAAGTTCAGATGATCTTCCCAAATCAGCCTCCCAAGGAGCTGGGACTACATGAAGGAGTCACCATGTCTGGATAATTTTTGTATTTTTTTCCGAGATGGGGTTTCACCATGTTGCCCAGGCTGGTCTCGAACTCCAATGAGCAAGCGATCCACCTGCCTCAGGCTCTCAAAGTGCTGGGATTATAGGCATGAGCCACCGCATCTGTCCTTATTTTCATGTTTTAGAGATTGTCTCATTCTGTCACCCCAACTGGAGTGTAGCAGTGTGATCACAGCTTACTGCACCCTTGAATTTCTGGACTTAAGTGATCCTCCTGCCTCAGCCTCCTGAGTAGCAGGGACTACAGGCACATACCAACAAGTGAGGCTAACTTAAAAAAAAATTTTTTTTGTCTTTAAAGACAGAGTCTCACTATGTTGCTCAAGCTGGGCTCAAACTCCTGGCCTCAAGTGATCATCCTCTTTCAGCCTCTGCCAAGTGCTGGGATTATAGGCATGAGCCACCGCATCTGTCCTTATTTTCATGTTTTAGAGATTGTCTCATTCTGTCACCCCAACTGGAGTGTAGCAGTGTGATCACAGCTTACTGCACCCTTGAATTTCTGGACTTAAGTGATCCTCCTGCCTCAGCCTCCTGAGTAGCAGGGACTACAGGCACATACCAACAAGTGAGGCTAACTTAAAAAAAAATTTTTTTTGTCTTTAAAGACAGAGTCTCACTATGTTGCTCAAGCTGGGCTCAAACTCCTGGCCTCAAGTGATCATCCTCTTTCAGCCTCTGCCAAGTGCTGAGATGACAGGCATGGGGCATCATGCCTGCCACAGAATGTTTTATAAAATATAAAAGAGGTTGAGTATGATGGCTCACACCTGTAATCCCAGCACTTTGGGAGGTTGGGGTAGGAGGATGGCTTGAAGCCAGAGGTTTGAGACCAGCCTGGGCAACAAAGCAAGACCCTGTCCCTACAAAAAATAATTTTAAAAAGTGAGCTGGGCCTGGTGGTGTACATCTGTGGTCCCAGCTACTTAAGAGGCTGAGTGGAGGGATGGCTTAAGCCCATTTCAAGGCTTCAGTGAACCATGATCAATTGTGGCACTGCATTTCAGCCTGGGTGACTGAATAAGATCCTGTCTCTTAAAAAAAAAAAAAAAAAAAAAAAAAAAAAAAGAATGAAATCATGTCCTCTGTAGCAACATTTAGCAACATGGATACAGCTGGAGGCTATTATTCTAAAGCAAATTAACATGGGAACAGAAAATCAAATATCATATACTCTCACTTGTAAGTGGGAGCTAAACACTGGGTACTTATGGACGTAAAAATGGCAACAACAGACATTGGGAAGTACTAGAGGGACAAGGGTTGAAAAACAAACTATTAGGTACTATGCTCACCACCTGGGTGACAGGATCAATCATACCCTAAACCTCAGCATCATGAGATATACACATGTAACAAACCCACATATGTATCCCCTGAATCTAAAAATAAAGTTGAAACCATTAAAGAATAAATAAATACATAAATAAATACATAAATACATAAATAAATATATACACACACACACATAAAATATCAAAGACTAGAATGGAAAACAAGAAAATAGAAAGCAGAAAAAGTATAAAGAAAATCAATGATATCAAAAGTTTGTTCTTTGAAAAGATCAACAAATATGACAAATAGCTAGACTGGCCAATAAAATAGGAGAGAAGACATAAATTACCAAAATCAAGGATGAAAGCGGATATAGCCATTAAAAAGAACGAAATCATGTCCTCTGTAGCAACATTTAGCAACATGGATACAGCTGGAGGCTATTATTCTAAAGCAAATTAACATGGGAACAGAAAATCAAATATCATATACTCTCACTTGTAAGTGGGAGCTAAACACTGGGTACTTATGGACGTAAAAATGGCAACAACAGACATTGGGAAGTACTAGAGGGACAAGGGTTGAAAAACAAACTATTAGGTACTATGCTCACCACCTGGGTGACAGGATCAATCATACCCTAAACCTCAGCATCATGAGATATACACATGTAACAAACCCACATATGTATCCCCTGAATCTAAAAATAAAGTTGAAACCATTAAAGAATAAATAAATAAAAAGTTTATGTAATATTAAAAAAAAAGAATGAAACGGGACATCACTATTGACCCTATAGGAATTAAAAGGATTACTATAAGGAATAACTTGAACAACTTTCTACTAACAAATTTGTTCCTAGAAAGAAACAAATTACCAAACTGACTCAAAGAGATATATAAAATCTGAATAAACCTATAACAAGTAAAGAAATCGAAGTAATAATTACAAATATCACAAAGAAAAGTCCAAGTACAAATGGTCCCACTTTTGAATTTTATCAACTATTTAAAGAAGAAAATGTTACCTACCACTCATTCACAAACTCTTTCAGAAAACAGAAGAGGGACCACTTCTAAACTTCTATAGCTATCTTAATAGTAAAGCCAAATAAAGATTGACAAAATAAACTACAGTACAATACTCCTCATAAACAGAGAGGCAAACTGAAGTAAGCAACAAATAAAAAGGACTATAAATAGTAAGTAAGTAGGATTTACCTCAGGTATGGAAAGTTGGTTTAACACTTGAAAATCAATTAGTAAAATACATAATATTAATAGAATAAATGACAAAAGCACCAATGACACTGATAATGATCGCATCAATAGATGGAGAAAAAGCATTTGGCAAACTACAATGCACATTTATGATTAAAAACTCTCAAACTAGAAACAGAACTTCTTCAGCTGGATAAAAGGCATCTACAAAAACACTACAGCTAAAATCACACATAATGGTGAAGACTGACCATTATCTTTCTCCCTGAAATCGGGAATAATGCAAGAATGTCTGCTCTTTCTTGCCACTTTTATTCAATATTGTACTGGAGGCACAATAAACAGAAAAGAAAGAAAAGAAATTAAAGGCATCCGATTAAAAAGAAAAGTAACTGTACTCATTCACAGACGATATAACCCTACAGTAGAAAATCCAAAGGAATATACAATAAAACAAATAGAACTAGCAAACAATAAGTAAATAAACTAGAAACAACACAAATGTCCATTCTATTTGGCACTTTGCATTTTTCTTCCATTTCTGATTCACAGAGATATTTGTCTTGATGTTAATCTTGCTTTTTTGTTTTATCGTTTTATCATCATTGTTAATGTATCAGAATAAAGGAAGCAGTGGATCCAAAAATTTCGTATGGCATTTTGACTGCAAATCCTTCATCTATAATTTTTCTTATATTCCCAGTCAATCTGTTCTTGTATTCTTTGTTTTCTTTTTACTAAAGCATCACCTATTAATTCATTTCAACTAACAACCCATTAAAGAACATTTGTCATATTATTATCCTTTGTTTCAAATATGAAATACACATTTGAATTACTTACCAATACTATGAAACTGCCATTGCTGATGAATTCTTTCTGGAAGAAGTTGTAAAATTTTCTAAAAATCAATATAAAGAGAAAAAAAGAAAAGAATAAAACCAAGTAATGAGTTCACATCCTGCAAAATGCGAAAAATTAAAGGGCTCACTAAGTATAACAAATACAAAATAGGCCGGGCACAGTGGCTCACACCTGTAATCCCAGAGCTTTGGGAGGCTGAGGTGGGTGGATCACCTGAGGTCAGGAGTTCGAGACCTGCCTGGCCAACATGGTAAAACTGTCTCTACTAAAAATACAAAAATTAGCCAGGTGTGGTGGCAGGCGCTTGTAATCCCAGCTACTCAGGAAGCTGAGGCAGGAGAATTGCTTGAACCCAAGAGGCAGAGGTTACCGTGAGCCGAGATCACGCCACTGCCCTCCAGCCTGGGCAATAAGAGCAAAACTCCGTCTCAAAACAAAACAAAACAAACAAACAAACAAAAAACTACAAAATAGTCCCTGAGCTACTCTGATAGTACTGACATTATTTTAGCACTGGCATGTTGATCACTATTTGAAAGCCTCAAAAAACAACAAGCAACACTAACCAGTACTTGGAGCAAGAAATTAACAAAATACATCTTTTACAATAATATAGAAGGTATATGTTTTCCTAATGATTAAATGCTAATTCTAATATATTTAAAATGCTTATTTACTATTTCTAGATTTTCTTTTTTTCCCCCTTTAGAGACAGAGTCTTGCTATGTTGCACAGGCTGGAGTGCACTGGCTATTCAGAGGCATGATCATAGTGCATCACAGCCTTGAACTCCCAGACTCAAGCGATCCTCCTGCCTCAGCCTCCCAAGAAGGTGGGAATACAGGCACACACCACTAGGTCTAGCAATTCCTAGAATTTCTATATTGTGGATATCACTGATGAGTTTCAATTCTTTCAGATATTAATATTTGTGACATTTTCTCTTTCTTCTAATGGTTCTTTCTCCTACCTTGACAATCCTAGAGAAAATATTTTGATTTCATGAGAACCCCATCAAATATTTATACTGAGTTAATCATGTGAAACTAGAGGTACTTAGATACTATGATGGATATAGGTATGAGAGCAAATTTTTTTTTTAAGAGGTGGGGGTTTCACCCTGTCACCCTGGCTGGAACGCAGTGGTGTGATCATAATTCGCCGCAGCCACAAACTCATGGGTTCAAGTGATCTACCTGCCTCAGCCTCCCAAGAAGGTGGGAATACAGGCACACACCACTAGGTCTAGCAATTCCTAGAATTTCTATATTGTGGATATCACTGATGAGTTTCAATTCTTTCAGATATTAATATTTGTGACATTTTCTCTTTCTTCTAATGGTTCTTTCTCCTACCTTGACAATCCTAGAGAAAATATTTTGATTTCATGAGAACCCCATCAAATATTTATACTGAGTTAATCATGTGAAACTAGAGGTACTTAGATACTATGATGGATATAGGTATGAGAGCAAATTTTTTTTTTAAGAGGTGGGGGTTTCACCCTGTCACCCTGGCTGGAACGCAGTGGTGTGATCATAATTCGCCGCAGCCACAAACTCATGGGTTCAAGTGATCTACTCGTCTCAGCCTCCCAAATAGGACTACAAGTGTGTGCCACCATGCCCAGCTAAATTTTTTTTTATTATTTTTGTGGAGATGGAGTATTTACTATGTTGTCCAGGCTGCGCCCAACTTCTGGCCTCAAGCAATCCTCCTGCCTTGACCTTCAAAAGTGTTGGGATTACAAGCATGAGCCACTGCACCCGGACAGAGAGCAGGATTTAAAATTTTAGAAGCCCTATAGTTAAGCTAATATATTTAGGTTTCAATTACTTGGTAATAAAATCTTTACACAAATATGTTCAAAATTCTGCCTTTTATTTCCCTTAATATTATACCTGTGTGGATTATTCTTAATCAAGAGCTACCTTACTGCTAAACAGGGCTCTCAATACTCATCCACTTGCTGAATGACATTTTTGTGTGTTTGTTGTTATTGCTGTTCTTACTATTATTTCGAACACCATTAAATGAATGCTTATAAGGGCCAAACACTAGGCACTTTATTATATATGATATATTAATTAATATACCTTGCATTAATCCTTGCAATCATTCCAAAAGGAGGGTTTATCTCATTCAACAAATGAAGAAATGGGTTAAGCAGTGCGCTTAGGTTACAAAGCTAGAAAGTGAAAGAACAGAGGTTCCAAATTCAATACACCTATTTCCAAAACCTCTGCCTTGATAATATTACTGATGAAACAATGACATGCATATTTTATACTTCCTTGTCTTCTCGTTAATATCATCTTCTTTAGTAAACCCCATATGAAAGGATGATAAAGAAATTTTAAAGTTCTACACAGATAAATGCTGGTCCCACATGAGACACATAAACTTTTACCTTTGTCCTCCCTATGTCTCCCATAGCTGGCCAACAACTGCATAATTATATTTTTTTTGGATAGAAAGAGATAAACTTATAGAAAAGTTGAAAAGACAAATTTGTAAACTATTTGAAAGCATTTCTAAATTATGACTAATAATTATACTTTAGATTTAGCCCCTTATATCTTTTTATATGGTAAATAAAAGATTAAAGAAATTACATGTGCCCTAAACTGCACAGAATATAAATCCTCTACCATATTATCAACATTACATAATGATGGTTTTTATTCCAGAAGAAGGAAATAATTTTATTTATGATTTCTTTTTCATCATTAGTTTCTAAAGGTGGAGGTCCCCTACTATAAGTAGAAGAACGTCAGCACAAAAATCAAATGATTTTTTTTAAAAGATGAAAACCTGGTATCTCAGATCTTTTTTCTAATAAAATTTAGTGATCCGTTAAAGACAAACATTTCTATGTAAGGAACAGAAAATAATCAGTATATATTACATATAGAAAAACAGTTATTTTTACATATAAGGAATACTCCAAAAGGGCTTCTATTAACTAATCAATCATCTCAGTTTCCTGAATCTAAGGCAAGCATAAACATTTGAAGGAATACTTTCCAAGAATCATTAGCTTGCTTTCTCTGTGGATATTTTTATTCTTTCTCAAGGCGTCTATGTTTCAATATTCCCCTTGTGAACAGTTCATGCAAACACTTCAGGAAGTAATATAATCAAATTCCTCAGGGGTCACGACTAATGAAAATTAACTGCAGAACAGATACTAACATCAGCATTACTGCTGTTTGGAACTCTTAAAAAAAATTCTTTTTTTTCCCCCGTAACCAAATCAACAGCTAAGAGACATATAAATGAGGTTGTTCAAATTCTTCTAAATTACATCAAAATACTAAAGAGTGAATTATTATTATTATTATTTTTGAGACAGAGCCTCACTCTCTTGCCCAAGAGTGCAGTGGCACAATCAGAGCACACTATAGTTTTGACCTCCCGGGTTCAAGGGATCCTCCCACCTCAGCCTCCTGAGTCACCAGCACTACAAGCGCCTGCCACCACCATGCATGGCTAACTTTTTTGATTTTTAGTAGAGACTAGGTCTTGCGGTGTTGCCCAGGCTGGTCTCTAACTCCTGAGCTCAAATGAACCTCCCACCTCAGCCCCCAAAAGTGCAGGGATTACTTTGAACCACCACATACAGCCAAGAGTGAATGATCTTTAATTAGCACCAGACAGAATAGCTCAATCTTCAGAAACTGATTTCCAAATTATTTTCTATGCATACTCCTGGCTTTCTACAGGTCTCGAAATTCTCAGTGAAGATCAGAATACTCCTATGACTGTTATTCTGTTTACTTTGAAAGACAATGAAGAGCAAGGAGTTGTTTTAAAAGGGTTAGGGTAAAAGGGTCTTAATTTTTAAGTGTGCTAAAAATTAAAAAAACTTAGCAGAGCATCAAAATTTTGTTCATTTACCTATGAGCTATGTTTCCTGACTTTTATTTATAAAGACTTGCCCCATTTCTATCTAATGTAAAATGACAATTTTTAAAATATTTAAGACTATTTTAAACAAGTTTGCGATGAAAAGCAGTGAACCAAGAAACAATAAACCCCTTAGGCACATAAAAGTTACAGGAATATACCTTCTTAAGTAAGAATGTTTTGGAGTTAAAACAAAAACAAATTTTCCATTTCAGTAAACCTTCGACAAATTAAAATTTTCATTGTTTGCAAACACACTGAATATCATACCAATTTTGTGGTGTCAAATGTATAAAAACATAGTTATATCTGTACCAAAAAGTAATACATTGTACCTCAAAAGTATAGGATTCAGTCAGGCATATTTAAAAAATTTAGATTTAGTTCTTAGAAAGGCTGGCAAATTCAGAGTGTTTCATTACATGTTTTATAATTTAAATATATTCCTTTGTATGTTCCAAAAATTATTTCTGAAAAAGGGAAAAGTTAGATTCAGAAGCACTTACCTCAAAAATAAAAAGTATAGCATCCAATTCCTCTCTTTGAGACTTGTGACCTAAAACATTTTTATAAGAAAACATTTAAAACATATCATTTTGTCCTCATTGTTAACAATCACTTAATGAACTTAAAATATTTCAAGAACGAAGGTTTTTTTTTCCCAGCAATTATTTAGTAAAATGTTTAAAGCATATTCCACTCATTGTGTAGACAATATCACAGTCACTCTCTTTACTTTTTTGAGTACTGTAATTAAATTTAGGTTCTACATATTTATGTCTAGAAACAAATCATGACATATTACAAAGAACTTCAAATAAGCTCTGAAAATGAAAATATGAAAATGACTGCTCAAATGTGACATATGCTCCTAGGGCAGAACCAAAGAAGGCAGAATGAGGGAACAAATCAACCTGACCAGTGAAAAAGCAAATCTTCAAAGCCATTGTAAAGTAATAAGGATAGTAATACTAACCCATCAGTTGTCTTTAAAATACAGATCACTAAACCTATGATAGTAGTGTGAGAGGGAAAGCAAAAAGCTGTCCGACAAAAATAAGTGAAACAATATGTCCAAGAGCCTTTAAGTTATGTTTATGACAATTATTAGAAATATTAACATAAGCCAAGATATATGTTAGCATCTTACCTTTCTGTTTAAGACTAGCTTCGACAGTCACAAAATTTTCAAAGAACACATAGTATATATGTGAAAAATGTTGGTCGAAAAACTGTTTAAGATCAATAGATTCTGCATTCTCTGAAAAATAAAAAAATTACTGATTATTTACATGTATGTTAAATCAAGTTAGCAAATATTCAGTGACAAGTTTCCTTCAAAGTCAAAGAATTGCTCCTAAAATTCTATTCTATTAAAATATTTACAATACATATTTCTATGTCTATATCCTTGTTCTTAAAACTTTAGTCTTTGCCGATTTTAGTTTTAATTTTAAAAACTGATCAAGAAAACAATGGCTCAGAAAAACTTATTCAAAATCATTAATCATACCATCATACCAAAAAAAGAAGTTAAGTTCTATTTTCAATTCACAGCTACAGCTTTCCTAACTTCTCCCCAAGACAGTTTAAAATCAGAATAATAATTTATGATGTCTGAAGGCCAGGCACTGTGGCTCACGCCTGTAATCCCAACTTTGGGAGGCCGAGGTGGACAGATACCTGAGGTCAGGAGTTTGAAACCAGCCTGGCCAACACAGTGAAACCTCATCTCTACTAAAAATACATAAATCAGCTAGGTGTGGTGGCGTGTGCCTGTAATCCCAGCTACTTGGGAGGCTGAGGCACGAGAATCACTTGAACCCAGGAGGTGTAGGCTACAGTGAGCCAAGATGGCGCCACTGCACTCTAGCCTGGGAAGACAGAGTGAGACTCCACCTTGGGGAAAAAAAAAAAAAGAAGAATTTATAATGTCTGAAATATATTTATTCTAAAAATAGGTACCTAACAATAGGCTTTGTAAATAGGTACTTAGGGATTAAAAAGCTCAAACACAGACAGTACTGCTCTAAAGAAACTGTCAGTAAGAGCAGGGCATGCAAAATTAAATGAATAACTATATGAACAGTAGAAGGTGTTAGTACTAAAAGTGAGATGTCAAAGTATATGGCACTTTAGAAACACAAGAGTACTTTCAAAGCCCAATAAAGCACAAAGGTAGGGAAAGAAAAAAGGCCTGACAGAGTACATAATATCTGAAAAGATTTTTAAGGACAGGAAGAACACTAGACATAAAGTGGTGGAGTTGAATGGGAAGGGCATTCAAGGCATAAAAAATACATGGAGCAAGAAAAACGTGAGGTATGCATGTATACATATGCAACAAACCTGCATGTTGGGCACGTGTACCCTAGAACTTAAAGTATAATAAAAAAAATTTTTTTTAATTTACTATGAAGCTTTTAAAAAAAAAAAAGTCAAAGTGGCCTGGTTCTCTCATAATCTATGAGATCCAGATTGGAGAACTGTAGTTTCTGGGTCCTTCTTGGAAGAGATTAACAAATGCATAACCAGCAATCTGTCTAAATCAGTGCTGTTTCCTAGAAATATAATGCAAGCCACAAATATTAGCTACATATGTGATTTTAAATTTCCTTGTAATCACATTTTAAGAAATAAAATGACACGGGGAAATTAATTGTAATAATATATTTTGTTAACAAAATATATTTAAGATACCATTTTTAAGTGCTACCAATAAAAACCTATTAACGAAAAAAAAAAAAGAAAAACGTGAGGTATGATAGTATCCAGAAAAATAATTCATTTTGGCTAAAGCTTACAGCATTTTAATAAAAATAAACAAGTAGACTTGAGATATGCTTGCATGTACTTATGCATATGTATATGTATTTATGTACAGAATGCATAAATGTATATGTATTTATGCATATGAAGAACAACTAGGCAGCGTTACCTCTAGGGAGCATGACTGGTTTTATTGTTGCTTAGTTCATTTTCAGGGTAAGTGAGAATGCTGGTGAAAAAGAGTGGAGAAATTCTACTTTATGTACTTCCTACTATTCCAAATTGTTTACAAAAAGCACATTACTTCTCTTACAATACAAAATAGAATTTTTTGTTTCTGTTTTTTTTTTTTTTGAGATGGCGTCTTGCTCTGTGGCCCAGGCTGTAGTGTAGTGGTACAATCTCGGCTCACTGCAACCTCCACCTCCAGGGTTCAAGCGATTCTCCTGCCTCAGACTCCCGAGTAGCTGGGATTACAGGTGCCCACTATCACACCCGGCTAATTTTTATATTTTCAGTAGAGATGGGGTTTCACTATGTTGGCCAGCCCACCTCAAGTGATCCGCCCACCTCAGTCTCCCAAAGTGCTGGGATTACAGGCGTGAGCCACTGTGTCCAGCCTCAAAATGTAATTTTAAAAGGCAACTGAAAAAATAAAAGATTTTTGAAACGAAATAAAGAAACTATTCATTGTAAATAAACTCAAGTTAAAGGTAAACATCAATTAATTTCTTAGAATGCACTAAGGCTCAACATAAGATTTCAAAATATAGTAACAACATATAAGAGCTAACTATCCTAAATATATATGCACCCAACACAGGAGCACCCAGATTCATAAAGCAAGTCCTGAGTGACCTACAAAGGGACTTAAACTCCCGCACAATAATAATGGGAGATTTTAACACCCCACTGTCAACATTAGACAGATCATCGAGACAGAAAGTTAACAAGGATATCCAGGAATTGAACTCAGCTCTAAACAAAGTGGACCTAATAGACATCTACAGAACTCTCCACCCCAAATCAACAGAATATACATTTTTTTCAGCACCACACCACACCTATTCCAAAATTGACCACATAGTTGGAAGTAAAGCTCTCCTCAGCAAATGTAAAAGAACAGAAATTATAACAAACTGTCTCTCAGACCACAGTGCAATCAAACTAGAACTCAGGATTAAGAAACTCACTCAAAACCGCTCAACTACATGGAAACTGAACAACCTGCTCCTGAATGACTATTGGGTACATAATGAAATGAAGGCAGAAATAAAGATGTTCTTTGAAGCCAACGAGAACAAAGACACAACATACCAGAATCTCTGGGACACATTCAAAGCAGTGTGTAGAGGGAAATTTATAGCACTAAATGCCCACAAGAGAAAGCAGGAAAGATCCAAAATTGACACCCTAACATCACAATTAAAAGAACTAGAAAAGCAAGAGCAAACACATTCAAAAGCTAGCAGAAGGCTAGAAATAACTAAAATCAGAGCAGAACTGAAGGAAATAGAGACACAAAAACCCTTCAAAAATTAATGAATCCAGGAGCTGGTTTTTGAGAAGATCAACAAAATTGATAGACCGCTAGCAAGACTAATAAAGAAGAAAAGAGAGAAGAATCAAATAGATGCAATAAAAATGAAAAAGGGGATATCACCACCGATCCCACAGAAATACAATCTACCATCAGAGAATACTACAAACACCTCTATGCAAATAAACTGGAAAATCTAGAAGAAATGGATAAATTCCTCGACAAATATTCCCTCCCAAGACTAAATCAGGAAGAAATCAATCTCTGAATAGACCAATAACAGGTTCTGAAATTGTGGCAATAATCAATAGCTTACCAACCAAAAAGAGTCCAGGACCTGATGGATTCACAGCTGAATTCTACCAGAGGTACAAGAAGGAACTGGTACCATTCCTTCTGAAACTATTCCAATCGATAGAAAAGAGGGAATCCTCCCTAACACATTTTATGAAGCCAGCATCATCCTGATACCAAAGCCAGGCAGAGACACAACCAAAAAAGAGAATTTTAGACCAATATCCTTGATGAACATTGATGCAAAAATCCTCAATAAAATACTGGCAAACCAATCCAGCAGCACATCAAAAGCTTATACACCACGATCAAGTGGGCTTCATCCCTGGGATGCAAGGCTGGTTCAACATACGCAAAGCAATAAATGTAATCCAGCATATAAACAGAACCAAAGACAAAAACCACATGATTATCTCAATAGATGCAGAAAAGGCTTTTGACAAAATTCAACAACCTTTCATGCTAAAAACTCTCAATAAATTTGGTATTGATGGGACATATCTCAAAATAATAAGAGCTATATATGACAAACCCACAGCCAATATCATACTGAATGGGCAAAACTGGAAGCATTCCTCTGAAAACTGGCACAAGACAGGGATGCCCTCTCTCACCGCTCCTATTCAACATAGTGCTGGAAGTTCTGGCCAGAGCAATCAGGCAGGAGAAGGAAATAAAGGGTATTCAATTAGGAAAAGAGGAAGTCAAACTGTCCCTGTTTGCAGATGACATGATTGTATATCTAGAAAATCCCATTGTCTCAGCCCAAAATCTCCTTAAGCTGATTAGCAACTTCAGCAAAGTCTCAGGATACAAAATCAATGTACAAAAATCGCAAGCATTCTTGTACACCAATCACAGACAAACAGAGAGCCAAATCATGAGTGAACTCCCATTCACAATTGCTTCAAAGAGAATAAAATACCTAGGAATCCAACTTACAAGGGATGTGAAGGACCCTTCAAGGAGAACTACAAACCACTGCTCAATGAAATAAAAGAGGATACAAACAAATGGAAGAACATTCCATGCTCATGGGTTGGAAGAATCAATATCGTGAAAATGGCCATACTGCCCAAAGTAATTTATAGATTCAATGCCATCCCCATCAAGCTACCAATGACTTTCTTCACAGAATTGGAAAACTACTTTAAAGTTCATATGGAACCAAAAGAGCCCACATTGCCAAGTCAATCCTAAGCCAAAAGAACAAAGCTGGAGGCATCACGCTACCTGACTTCAAACTATACTACAAGGCTACAGTAACCAAAACAGCATGGTACTGGTACCACAACAGAGATATAGATCAATGGAACAGAACAGAGCCCTCAGAAATGATGCCGCGATATCTACAACTATCTGATCTTTGACAAACCTGACAAAAACAAGAAATGGGGAAAGGATTCTCTATTTAATAAATGGTGCTGGGAAAACTGGCTAGCCATATGTAGAAAGCTGAAACTGGATCCCTTCCTTACACCTTATACAAAAATTAATTCAAGATGGATTAGAGACTTAAATGTTAGACCTAAAACCATTAAAATCCTACAAGAAAACCTAGGCAATACCATTCAGGCCATAGGCGTGGGCAAGGACTTCATGTCTAAAACACCAAAAGCAATGGCAACAAAAGCCAAAATTGACAAATGGGATCTAATTAAACTAAAGAGCTTCTGCACAGCAAAAGAAAGTACCATCAGAGTGAACAGGCAACCTACAGAATGGGAGAAAATTTTTGCAACCTACTCTTCTGACATAGGGCTAATATCCAGAATCTACAATGAACTCAAACAAATTTACAAGAAAAACAAACAACCCCATCAAAAGTGGGCAAAGGACATGAACAGACACTTCTCAAAAGAAGACATTTATGCAGCCAAAAACACATGAAGAAATGCTCATCATCACTGGCCATCAGAGAAATGCAAATCAAAACCACAGTGAGATACCATCTCACACCAGTTAGAATGGCCATCATTAAAAAGCAGGAAACAACAGGTGCTGGAGAGGATGTGGAGAAATAGGAACACTTTTACACTGTTGGTGGGACTGTAAACTAGTTCAACCATTGTGGAAGTCAGTGTGGCGATTCCTCAGGGATCTCGAACTAGAAATACCATTTGACCCAGCCATCCCATTACTGGGTATATACCCAAAGGACTATAAATCATGCTGCTATAAAGACACATGCACACGCATGTTTATTGCGCACTATTCACAATAGCAAAGAGTTGGAACCAACCCAAATGTCCAACAACAATAGACTGGATTAGGAAAATTTGGCACATATACACCCTGGAATACTATGCAGCCATCAAAATGATGAGTTCATGTCCTTTGTAGGGACATGGATGAAACTGGAAAACATCATTCTCAGTAAACTATCGCAAGGACAAAAAACAAACACCGCATGTTCTCACTCATAGGTGGGAATTGAACAATGAGAACTCATGGACACAGGAAGGGGAACATCACATTCCAGGGACTGTTGTGGGGTGGGGACAGCATTAGGAGATATACCTAATGCTGAATGACAAGTTAATGGGTGCAGGAAATCAACATGGCACATGGATACATATGTAACAAACCTGCACATTGTGCACATGTACCCTAAAACCTAAAGTATAATAAAAAATAAATAAATAAATAAAAAAATAAATAAATAAATAAATAATAAAAAATAAATAAATAAATAAATAAATAAATGTATGCTTCAATAAAAAAAAAAAAACAACATATAGATAGCACTTTAAACTCTTTCAGGTATTATCATATCCTATGAATATTCATTATAATTTTTGGGGGGAGACAGGGTCTCACTCTATCACCCAGGCTAGAGTGCAGTGGCATGATTACAACTCACTGCAGCCTCAACCTCTTGAGTTCAAGCACTCCCACCTCAGCCTCCAAAAGTACTTGGGACCCAGGTCTCCCCACCACACCTAGCTAACTTTTGTAGAGATGGGGTCTTGTTATGTTGCCCAGGCTGGTCTCAAACTACTGGGCTGAAGCAATCCTCCTGTCTTGGTCTCAAAGTGTTGGGATTACAGGTGTGAGCCACAACACCTGGCATAGTAACTCTTTAGTGATGTCTTATCTATGTGAATTTCCAAGACTGTTTTTTTGTTCTGCCCTTCCAAAAGGAAAGAGATATATGCCTTTCCTCTCTATTCCCTTGGATTCTGTACATTTCTCTTTTATGGAAAGAACAATGTTTCAAATGTCTTATTGTCTTTCTTCCAGGACTAGTCTAGCATCTTTAGAATAGAAGCTGTGTCTACCTCAGGATTTCTAAAAATTGGCACAATGCTGAGCAAACAATATGTACTCAAATGTGTTTTATTACTAACAAAATTAATTATTTTTACTTTATTATATTCAGTTCATATAATATGGAAATTTTTACCTTGGAAAAGACTGCATAACCTACTGACAGGCAAAATAGAACTGCCTCCTCTTGACTGGAATTAGAATACCCAGATTTCACTCCTGTCTGTAACACTTACTACCTATGTGACTTTTCACAGAACTAGACAAAATAATAATGTGTAACACAAAGTGAATGTTTTCTAAACAATGCACACTATTCTCAGCACTCCACAGAAACTAATTCCTATAATCTACATAGCAATACTATGAAATTAGTACCATTATTATCTCCATTTTACAGATGAGAAAATTTAGGTACAGAGAGTCTAAGAAACTTAGCTCATAATAAGTAGAGTCAGGATTTAAACAACAGGTAACCCTAGATCTATTCAGCCTCCAATGTAATACATCTGTAAAAAAAGAATACTAAATATTTATCTATTATCTGCCTATAAGAATAATAATAGTCATCAAATACTAGTTAAATATAGTTTATCAAATATCAAAATAAAAACACATACAACTGAAATAAAGAGGAAAGGTGTTCTAGTTTTCCCACAGAGTAGTTTAAAGAATTATGAAATTAGAATAAAACAGGCTTGGGCTGGGTAAGGTGGTTGACATCTGTAATCCCAGTACTTTAGGAGGCTAAGTGGGAGGGTTGTTTCAGGCCAGGAGTTTGAGACCAGCCTGGGCATCACATTGAGATTTCATTTCTACAAAATTAAAAAATCAGCCAAGCATGGTGGCATGTGCCTGTAGTCCCAGCAACTCTGGAGACTAAGGTGGGGGAATTCCTTGAGCCTAGGAATTTAAGTTAAGTTGCAGTGTGCTATGATTGAGCCAATGCACTCCAGTCTAGGCAACAAAGCGAGACCTTGTCACTAAAAAAAAAAAAAAAAAAAATGAAAGAAAGAAATAGGCTGCTATAATTACTTCTAAATTTCCTAAAATTAATGTTTCAAAACCACAATGTTCTAACAGAAAAAAGAAAATGGAGAACAATAACAAAGCAAACAAAAAAAAAAAAACACAACAAAAGCAAACATAAAAAAAAAAAGAATACTAAATATTTATCTATTATCTGCCTATAAGAATAATAATAGTCATCAAATACTAGTTAAATATAGTTTATCAAATATCAAAATAAAAACACATACAACTGAAATAAAGAGGAAAGGTGTTCTAGTTTTCCCACAGAGTAGTTTAAAGAATTATGAAATTAGAATAAAACAGGCTTGGGCTGGGTAAGGTGGTTGACATCTGTAATCCCAGTACTTTAGGAGGCTAAGTGGGAGGGTTGTTTCAGGCCAGGAGTTTGAGACCAGCCTGGGCATCACATTGAGATTTCATTTCTACAAAATTAAAAAATCAGCCAAGCATGGTGGCATGTGCCTGTAGTCCCAGCTACCAGGGAGGCTGAAGCAGGAGAATCGCTTGAACCCAGGAGGCGGAGGTTGCAGTGAGTCAAGATCGCACCACTGCACTCCAGCCTGGGTAACAGAGCTAGACTGTCTCAAAAAAAATTAAAAAATTATTGCTAGAGAAGAAGAAGGACATTTTATAATGGTTAAAGGGTTAATCTTTTAAGAAGATACAACAATTGTGAACATATATGCACTTAACAGCAGAACTCCCAACCCCCAAAACAGAAACTGAACAGAACTGAAGGAATATACACACAATTCAACAATGATAATTTGAGTCAACACTCTACTTTCAATAATAAATAGAACTAGACAGAAGTGAAAATAGAAGAACTAAACAATACTACAATGCAACCAGATCTAACAGACATCTATCGAATGCCCATCTAACAACAAAAAAATACACAGTCTTTTCAAATGCACATGGTATACTATCCAAAATAGACCATACGTAAGGCCATAAAATAAACTTCAGTAATTTAAAAGGACTGAAGACAAAGTATGTTATCTGGCCACAGTGGAATGAAATTAGAAATCAATAACACAAGGAAATTAAGAAAACTCACAAATATGTGGAAATTTAGCAATACACCACTAAATAACCAATTGGTCAAAGACAAATCACAGGAGAAGTTAGAAAATCTTTGAGATGAATGTAAATGAAAATACAACACACCAAAACTTATGGCATCCAGCTAATCCAGTGCTTACAGAAAAATCTATAGCTTTAAATTGCTGTATGAGAAAGAAATCTGAAAATCAACCCATAATGTTCCACCTTAGGAAGTAAGAACATTGGCTGGGTGCGTTGATTAACGCCTGTAATCCCAACCCTTTGGGAGGCCGAGGCAGGAGTCTCAATTGAGCCCAGCAGTTTAAGACCAGTCAGGGCAACATAGTGAGACTCCATCTCTACAAAGAAATTAAAAATAGCCAGGTGTGGTCATACATACATACAAAAATAAAGAGCAAACTAATCCTAAAGCACAAAGAAGAAGGAAATAAAGATTAGAAAGGACATAAAAGAAATAGAGACCCCCCAAAAAAATCATTAAACAAAAATTGGTTCTTTGAAAAACTCAACAAACTTGACAAACTGTTAGCTAGACTGTCCAAACTGAAAAAGACATAAGATTCAAATTACTAATCTGGACTGGAATATAATACATTACTACTAACCCTACAGAAATAAAAATTATAAGAGAATACTATAAGCAACTGTATGCTACCAAATTAGACAGCCTATATGAAATGAACAAATTATTAGAAAGTCACAAACCACCAAAACTGACTCAGGAAGAAATAGAAATTCTGAAACAACCTACAATGAATGAGAAAATTGAATTAGTGGGGGAAAAAAACTACTTCAAAGAAAAGCTTGGACTCAAATGGCTTATGGGTGAATCCTACCAACTCTTTCAAAAAATAGAGTATACTTCCCACTCATTCTATGAGGCCAATATTCTCATATGAAAATCAGACAAAAACATTACAAGAAAAATACAGACCAATATCCTTTATGAATATGAATGTAAAAATCCTCAACAAAATACTAGAAAACCGAATCTATCTATACACACACACACACACACACACACACACACAACACACACACTCACTATGACTAAGTGACATTCATCCCAGAAGGCAAGGTTGGTTCAACATATAAAAATCAATCACTGTAATACCTTATGTTAACATAAAGGTCAAAACTCACATGATAGTTTCAATAGACACAGAAAAAACATCTGACAAAACCCAACATAATTTCATCCTAAAGATACTCAAAAAGCTAGGAAAAGAAAAGTATTTCTTAACCTGATAACGGGTATCTATGAAAAGGTCACAACTAACAACACACTCAGTGATAAAAGATTGAAAGCTTTACCCCTAAAAGCATGAACAAGACAAGGATGTCTTTTTGTTACTTTTATTTAATATTATACTGTAAATTCTAGCCAAGACAATTATGCATGAAAAAGAAATAAAAGCCACACACATTGTAAAGTCCAAAGCATTACTATCTCTACTCATAAATGACATGATCTGGGATATCGAAAATCCTAAGGAATCCACCAAAAAATCCTATCTGACTGACAAACAAGCTCAACTAGGTTGTAGAATACAAGATTAATAAGAAAAATCAACTGTATTTCTATACACTGGCAATGAACAATCTAAAAGTGAAATTAAGCAAACAATTCCATTTACAATAGTTTGAAATAGAATAAAATACTTAAATTTAACAAAAGAAGTACAAGACTTGTACACTGGAAACTACAAAACATTACTGAAAAAAATTAAAGACTAAAACAAATGGAGACATTCTGTGTTCATGAGTAAGACTGAATGCTGTTAAGACAGCAACAGCCCCCAAATATACCTAAAGATTCAATGTACTTTTTTTTTTTTTTGCAAAAACTGACAAGCTAATCCTAAAATTCAAAAGAAAATGCAAGTGACCCAGAATAGTCAAAACAGTCTTTTTTTTTTTTTTTTTTTTTTTTTGCAAAAACTGACAAGCTAATCCTAAAATTCCAAAGAAAATGCAAGTGACCCAGAATAGTCAAAACAGTCTT
Source organism: Hoolock leuconedys (assembly GCA_023748175.1). Lineage (NCBI taxonomy): Eukaryota > Metazoa > Chordata > Mammalia > Primates > Hylobatidae > Hoolock > Hoolock leuconedys. Next base: position 24,886 of record JAKGGE010001475.1, on the reverse strand, counting down.
TTTTTTTTTTTAAATGGAGTCTAGCTGTTACCTAGGCTGGAATGCAGTGGTGCAGTCACAGCTCACTGCAGCCTCAACTTCCCGGACTCAAGCAATCCTCCCACCTCAGCCTCCTGAGTCACTGGGACTACAAGTGTATGCCATCACACCTGGCTCATTTGTTAAATTTTTTGTAGAGACAGGCGTTGCCACATGTTGCCCAGGCTGGTCTCAAACTCCTGGACTCAAGTGATCCTCTCAACTCTACTCCCAAAGTCCTGAGATTACAGGCGTGAGCCACCAAAAACAATGCTGGAGAACTGACATTTTCTCATTTCAAAACTTACTACAAAGCTACACTAATCAACAGAGTGTAGTACTGGGATAAGGATAGACATATATATGAATGGAACAATTGAGAGTTCAGAAATAAATCCTTACACTGATGATCAACTGATCATCGACGAGGGTACCAAACAACTCAAGGAGGAAAAGGAGGAAAAAAAAAGTATTTTTAACAAATGGTTGACCTTTTTTTTCCTCATTGAGTTGTCTGGTACCCTTCAAAAGTCTTTTCAACAGACAGTTGAAAAGCATGAAGACGATACTTGAAAAATTAACTCAAAATGGATCAAAAACCAAAAACCTAAATGTAAAAACTAAAATTATAAAACTCAGAAGAAAACATGACCTTGAATCAGTCAATTCTTTCTTAGATATGACACTAAATGCACATGCAATAAAAGAAAAAATAAATTTGACTTCATCAAAATTCAAAACCTTTTTGCTTCAGAGGACACTATCAAGAAAATGAGAAAATAACCTACAGAATGCAAGAAAATATTTGCAAATTATATACCTGATTTTAAAACATTAGTATGCAGAATATAGAAAGAATTCTTATAATTCAACTGTAAAACAAAAATTTTTAATGATCAAAGGATTTGAATATATATTTCTCCTAAGAAGATATACAAATAGCCAGTAAGCTCATGAAAAAATGTTTAACATCATTAGCCATCAGGGAAATGCAAAGCAAAACCACAATGAGATACTATTTCCAACCCACTATGATAGCTATAATCAGAAAGACAGACAATACCAAGTGTTGGCAATATGGGAAAATTTGAATCTTTGTACATTGCTGGTGGGAATATAAATGATGAAGACACTCTGGAAAACAGTGTGGCCGGTCCCTAAAAAGTTTAATATAGAGTTATCATATGGCCCAGCAATTCCATTCCTAGAACATTATATACCCAAGAATTGAAAACATAAGCTCAGGCTGGGCAACATGGCAAAAGTGTCTCATCTCTTATTAGAAAAAAGAAAAAGAAAGAAAATGTATGCCCACACAAATGTTTATAACATTATTATTCATAATGGTCAAACAGTGGAAATAACCCAAATGTCCATCAATTGATGAATGGATAGACAAAATATGGTATAATCCATACAATGAATATTATCTAGCCGTAAAAAGCACGAAATAGTATTATAAGCTACAATGTGATGGACTTTGAAAACATTATGCTAAGTGAAAGAAGCCACACACAAAAGGCCATATATTTGTTATTCTATTTATATGAAACATGCAGAAGAGACAACCATAGAGATAGAAAGTATCTAATGGCTGGCAGGGGCAGGAAGTAAGGAGAAATGGGGAGTGATTGCTAAAAGGTATGAGTTTCTGTTTCTTTTCCGTTTTTGCTGATCTATTCCTTTTAGCTCATCTAATATTCAACCCCTTGACATCCTAATTTGTGAGACCCTACCTGGCTAACTGAATCTGAGAGCTATACCTTCTTAGCCAGTCTGAAAAGAATTAACCTAAAAAGGAGTAGAAGAGCTCATGGAGATCAGACTGAGAAAAGCAAATTTTTTTTTCCTAAGTCTAGATATTACAAACTGTTATATCATCAAGTTACTGATATTTATTGCAAGCAAATGCATTACCTTCACATTTATGCAGTTGAAGACTAGCTAGTTATTAGTATACCATTATTATAGAATACAAAATAATGTCATTTTTTAATTGAGTAGTCTGATAATACGAGAGTAATCAAAATACAGTACTGCTGGTCAAGCATGGTGGTTCACATCCATTATCTCAACACTCTGGGAGGCTGAAGTGGGAGGATAGCTTGAGGCCAGGGGTTCGAAATCAGCCTGGCAATATAGCCAGACCCTATCCCTACAAGCAAATAAATAAATAAAAATAAAACAGTACTGCCAATATTCTGTATCTAGTTCTACATGTCCAAAACAGATAATTTCTTGATTCATTAAATCATTTCCCTAACACTCAAAGACATTATTTTGGATACTGAAAATAATTAAACATATGGTACCCGGAAATTTAAAATCTAAAGTGGCTAAAACAAATATAGGCAGACATTTTATAAACATTAAGTTTTTGCACAATGCAAATACTTTAAATTATAAAATGTGTTTAATAAAAATAATTACCCGTTCTTGCTTGTATCTTGTTCCTTGAAATCTGAAAATGATGGATCTGATCTGATCTCTATCTGATCTGATCTTCACAGACAGTTTGAGAACCATTTGAATAAATACAGTGCTTTGCAAATACTTTAAATTATAAAGAAGTAAAAAGAGGTTTTATATACTGGAAAATGCATTACACTGAATAAGAAAAATCCTATTACACTGGGAAGAGAAAATATACTTTGAAACAACAGAGGATAAAGGCAGAGGAAGTTAATTCTAAATGCACTGTATAGCTTGTGTTCTCAAACTGTCTGTGAAGGACCAGTTTTTTTGTTTTGGTTTTTAAATTCCAATTTGTCACAGACCAATGCTTTATGATAAATGTATTACTAGAAAATAAGGTGAAAAGCACCAGGATTGATCTACACCCCATTTCATAAGACAAGTCCACTAATCACATGCTTGGATATCACAGTACTGTCAAACTGAGATGACCTTCTCAACACACTCAATTTCCATAATTAAGCTGTTGCAGAACTGTAATAGCAGTCAGTAAACTAGTACCAGTTTGCAGACTACATTTTGAGTAGCAGTGGTATTGACTATGAGAAGAAGGAATGGGCCAGGCGCAGCTGCTCATGCCTGATACCAACACTTTGGGAGGCCGAGGTGGGTGGATCACTTGTGCTCGCTCAAGAGTTCGAGACCATCTCTACAAAAAAATACAAAAAATTAGCTGGGCATGGTAGTGCACACCTGTGGTTCCAGCTACTCAGGAAGCTCAGGTGGGAGAATTGCTTGAGCCTGGGAGGCAGAGGTTGCAGTGAGCAGAGATTGTGCCACTGCACTCCAACCTGGGTGACAGAGTGAGACCTTGTCTCAAAAAGAAAAAAACATAAGAGAAGGAATGATACAGAGTTTCAGTGTGTAGGCTGAACAGCCTTGATAGTGGTGCTGGAGGTAAGAAATATGTTCCTGTTATAAATTCACCAGTAACACAGGGTTTTAAAAAGTAGAGTGATACAGTCAGAGAAGTGGCATCATCTCCACTTCTGAAATCTTCATTAAAATCTGGTTACCAGCCAGGCGCGGTAGCTCAGGCCTGTAATCCCAGTACTTTGGGAGGCTGAGGCGGGCGGTTCACGAGGTCACGAGGTCAGGACATCAAGACCATCCTGGCTAACCCCGTCTCTATTAAAAAATACAAAAAATTAGTCAGGCGTGCTGGCGGGCACCTGTAGTCCCAGCTACTCGGGAGGCTGAGGCAGGAGAATGGCGTGAACCCGGGAGGTGGACGTTGCAGTAAGCCGAGATCACACCACTGCATTCCAGCACTCCGTCTCAAAAAAAAAAAAAAAAAAAACTGGTTACCAAATCCATGAAGTATCTCTCCACAGTATCTCTCATGAACACTAGTTCTTTTCTATTTACCTTGCTATTAAATCAAAATTTTAAAGTTGAGGCCTAATATCTTTATTTTTAAAAGCTGGAAGGACCACTGCCTTCCACTTGCTTGCATTCATGTCTGTGCTCTTATCCTAACTGCTTTTCCTTCATGTCCTTTTTTAAAAAAAATCACATCAGACGGGTAATGTGCCAACATCATAAAAAGGTTTATGGGAGGTACATCTCATATATGAGTGTGAAAACCCAATCATCATGCTTATGAACTACAAAAGGCTCTCTTCTTTCACTTCTATCTATTGAAATTCTAATCATCATCTTCCAAAGCACAGATCAAATGTCCCTGTCCCATGAAGCTTTCTCTGAGCCACTCATTTAGATATGATTCTTCTCTTTTATACGCATGTTTCATATTTGACATATGATTCTCTTTTACTATACCATTAACTCCTGTACTCCTTTGCAGTTACCCAAAATTTAGCAAAGCACTGTATCTATTTATTCAAATGTTCTCAAACTATCTGTGAAGATCAGATCAGATAGAGATCAGATCAGATCCATCATTTTCAGATTTCAAGGAACAAGATATAAGCAAGAACAGGTAATTATTTTTATTAAACACATTTCATAAGAAATGGCATATTTACAGTAAGTGGCTTAGCCCTAAGAACAATTGATGGAAAAGGGAAGATGACTGGGAAACTTGAAGCTAACAACCTAAAAGAATTCACATAAAAACAACAAATTTTTGGTAACACAAACACACCTCTTATCCTAGTTATTCTATTTTAGGTTTGGGTGGAGAAGGAAAGAGTAATCGTTGCTAGGTGACTTCCTTGCATTTTTTGAAATGAATACCAACAAGAAATTTTATTTCCTTTCATTCATTTAATTCTCCCTTGTTTTCTAACACATAGCTTAAATAATTTTCTAATTTACCCATTTCTTTTTTTTTTTTTTTTGAGACAGGGTCTTGCTGCAGCCTCGACCTCTGGGCTCATAATTCTTCCGCCTCAGTCTCCCAAGTAACTGGGACAACAGGTACATGTCACCACACCCAGCTAATTAAAAAAAAAAAAAAAAAGTTGTAGAAATGGGGGTCTCACTATGTCGCCCAGGCTGGTCTCAAACTCCTGAGCTCAAGCAATCCTCCTGCCTTGGCCTCCCAAAGTGCTAGAACTGCAGGTGTGAGCCACTGTACCCAGACCCTAATTTACCCATTTCTAATAAAGACTGAGACAGAAGTACAGAATCTAAACCACATCAAGATCATTCAGGGATTTCTACTCAGATATTTTATTTTATTTTATTTTATTTTTTCTTTTTTTTTTTTGAGATGGAGTCTCACACTGTTGCCCAGGCTGGAGTGCAGTGGTGCGATCTCAGCTCACTGCAACTTCCACCTCCTGGATTCAAGCGATTCTCCTGCCTCAGCCTCCCAGGTAGCTGGGATTACAGGCACTCACCACCATGCCCAGCTAATTTTTTGTAATTTTTAATAGAAACAGGGTTTCATCATGTTGGCCAGCCTGGTCTCAAACTCCTGACCTCGTGATTTATCCGCCTCGGCCTCCCAAAGTGCTGGGATTACAGGCTTGAGCCACTGCACCTGGTACTCAGTTTGTTTTTTTAAGGACAAATTCTACTTCTTGCAAGTCACAACATCCCTGATTCAATTTTATTTCCTTAAGGTTCCTATGAAAAGTCAAATGATGTTTGAACTTTTTCCATAAACTGCAGTTCAAATTCATTTTTTCATTCATATTTGAGGTGTTATTATTTTAATTTTATATACAGGTAAACCGAAGATCAAAAGTTTTAAATAAATAATATAGCTGAAGCCAGGCACAGTGGCTCATGCCTGTAATCCCAGTGCTTTAGGAGGCTGAGGCAGGAGGATCACATGAGGCCAGGAGTTCAAGACCAGCCTTGGCAACATAGTGAGGGGTGGAGAAGCTGCCCAATTCACAAATTCTTTGCTCAATTAAACTCTGTTAAACGTAATTTGTCTAAAGTTTTTAACAAGGAAGATTATCTTATAACCTCTGCCATAATGTCATAAATATTTTTCAGTTAAAGTCCTGTTTTATATTTTTGTTTGTTTTTCTCTATTACATTAAGGACCTTAGTTTATGAACCAAATTTCTTTGCACCGATACTTAAGACAACCCAAGGAATGCTGACTTTACATGTCTTTTCTATCACTATCAGTTGCTTGCTCATGACTTGCTCACAAAACAGCAATTTTGCTCCCCTCAAACCTAGTATATTCATTCATGAACTAAATAATATTTACTGAACACTGATTATATGCCAGGCGCTAGGCTAAGTCTAGGAATATGAACATGAAAAGATACACATCTGCCCTCAGGAAGGCATGCAAATAAATAAATATGTTGTAATAAAAAAATCAAACTACTAGAGGGAAAGATGCTTAGTGCACAAAAAACTCCTACACCTACATGATAGGGAAGACTTCATAGAGGCTATCTATAGATTCTGCCCTGAGATTTTAAAGACTAGAAGCTTTCAGATATAAGGGTGATGGGAAGGCAGTCTAGTATTATAAATATCATTAGCTATGGCACAGGTATCACAGACTGTACATGTAAAGGATCTAGAATGCACCCTCCTTATAAGAATCTAATGCCTGATTGGTGGTGGCTCAGGCCTATAATCCCAGCACTTTGGGAGGCCGAGGTGGGTGGATCACCTGAGGTCAGGAGTTCAAGAGCACCCTGGGCAACATGGTGAAATCCCATTTCTACTAAAAATACAAAAATAGTCAGGGGTGGTGGCACACGCCTGTTGCCCCAGCTACTAGGGAGGCTGAGGCAGGAGAATCACTTGAACCTGGAAGTTGTAAGTTGCAGTGAGCCGAGATCGTACCACTGCACTGCAGCCTGGGTGACAGAGCAAGACTCTGTCTCAAAAAAAAAAAAAAAAAAAAAAAAAACTAATGCCTGATGATCTTCTGAGGTGGAACAGTTTCATCCCGAAACCATTCCTCACCCCTACTGTCTGTAGAAAAACTGTCTTCTACGAAACTGGTCCCTGGTGTCAAAAAGTTTGGGGACCACTGATATAAAGAGAAGAAAAGAGAGCTGGAGGATAGAACACCAGAAAATATCAACATTAAAGGTAGGATTTGGTTATATAAGAAAAGTCTGGTCAAACACAAAACACCAGGGCTTGAATCACAGGAGCGTAAGTGAAGCTACAAATTCCATTTCACAGCAGCTCTGGGCCCATGAAGTAGTCACCGTGAGCAAAGCTCACCCTCCTGAGTTGAAAAAAATTTATAGACAAGATGTTAGAATTGGCCGGGTGCCATGGCTCATGCCTGTAATCCCAGCACTTTGGGAGGCCAAGGAGGTGGATCACTTGAAGCCGGGAGTTTGAGACCAGCCTGGCCAACATGGTGAAACCCCATCTCTACTAAAAATACAAAAATTAGCCGGGCATGGTGGCATGCACCTGTGGTCCCAGTTACTCCAGAGGCTGAGGCACGAGAATAGCTTGAACCCAGGAGGCAGTGGTTGCAGTGAGCCAAGATCTCACCACTGCACTCCAGCCTGGATGACAGAGTGAGACTCGTCTCAAAAATAAACAAAAAACAAAAACAAAAAAAGAAGTTAGAATTGAGGTTAAACTGTGGCAGACATGTTCAAAGAATTGTGGGGATCTGACCCCTTTGGGCAACAATGATATTGGAATGGTGGTAATATGAGGAAATAGTACCATAGTGTTAGAAACCTTGGAACAAGTATAAATAATGGTTGTTTAGCAGAGAAATTCAAGTCCCCTCTCCAAAGAGCCAATTTTATTGTTACGTAAAAATCAGGTCATGTACATTTTCATATTAAGCTTTTTGTTAAACTTTTGTAACAGAAGTCTGCAAAAGGGTAATCGCTTAAATGGAATAGTAGCGTGGTTATTTAAGTATATCAAATACAGTGAACATGAGAAGTTAAAAGAGCAATTTCATTATCTATTAAAAGTCCTTAAAACGGTAGCAAGAGATGAAGCAGTCTTAAGATGATAAGCCAGGTATCAAAGTCCTTGATAAACTTAATGGTCTAAAGTTTTAACAAGGAAGATTATCTTATAACCTCTGCCATAATGTCATAAATATTTTTCAGTTAAAGTCCTGTTTTATATTTTTGTTTGTTTTTCTCTATTACATTAAGGACCTTAGTTTATGAACCAAATTTCTTTGCACCGATACTTAAGACAACCCAAGGAATGCTGACTTTACATGTCTTTTCTATCACTATCAGTTGCTTGCTCATGACTTGCTCACAAAACAGCAATTTTGCTCCCCTCAAACCTAGTATATTCATTCATGAACTAAATAATATTTACTGAACACTGATTATATGCCAGGCGCTAGGCTAAGTCTAGGAATATGAACATGAAAAGACACACATTTGCCCTCAGGAAGGCATGCAAATAAATAAATAAATAAATAAATAAATAAATAAATAAATAAATAAATATGTTGTAATAAAAAAATCAAACTACTAGAGGGAAAGATGCTTAGTGCACAAAAAACTCCTACACCTACATGATAGGGAAGACTTCATAGAGGCTATCTATAGATTCTGCCCTGAGATTTTAAAGACTAGAAGCTTTCAGATATAAGGGTGATGGGAAGGCAGTCTAGTATTATAAATATCATTAGCTATGGCACAGGTATCACAGACTGTACATGTAAAGGATCTAGAATGCACCCTCCTTATAAGAATCTAATGCCTGATTGGTGGTGGCTCAGGCCTATAATCCCAGCACTTTGGGAGGCCGAGGTGGGTGGATCACCTGAGGTCAGGAGTTCAAGACCAGCCTGGCCAACATGGTGAAACCCCATCTCTACTAAAAATACAAAAATTAGCCGGGCATGGTGGCATGCACCTGTGGTCCCAGTTACTCCAGAGGCTGAGGCACGAGAATAGCTTGAACCCAGGAGGCAGTGGTTGCAGTGAGCCAAGATCTCACCACTGCACTCCAGTCTGGGCAACAAGATGAGACTGCCTCAAAAAAAAAAAAAAAAAAAGAAACCTTGGAACAAGTATAAATAATGGTTGTTTAGCAGAGAAATTCAAGTCCCCTCTCCAAAGAGCCAATTTTATTGTTACGTAAAAATCAGGTCATGTACATTTTCATATTAAGCTTTTTGTTAAACTTTTGTAACAGAAGTCTGCAAAAGGGTAATCGCTTAAATGGAATAGTAGCGTGGTTATTTAAGTATATCAAATACAGTGAACATGAGAAGTTAAAAGAGCAATTTCATTATCTATTAAAAGTCCTTAAAACGGTAGCAAGAGATGAAGCAGTCTTAAGATGATAAGCCAGGTATCAAAGTCCTTGATAAACTTAATGAAGTGACCCAGGAGATTGAGAAATAAGAGCAGTGACAAAGTTTGAAAGATGGTGTGCTCCAGCAGCACGCATCCCAAAACAAGAAGAATTTTCAGATGGGTGCTGAAGTATAATAGCAGCAACAGAGGCATAACAGTAGCAACATTACAATAGTAAGAAGGCTGACTTCGTCAGGCATGGGAGAATCCATCACTTATTAGAGCAGGGATACAAGGAGATCTGCATCTTCAGAGGAGAATTAGAATTCAGATAAGGGCATATGCAACATATGTTTTCACCTTAACTTAACGTGCAAAGTATTTACATTAAAAAGGTATAATCCCAACACTTTGGGAGGCCGAGGCAGGCTGGATCACCTTAAGTCAGAGGTTCCAGAGCAGGCTGGCCGACATGGCAAAACCCCATCTCTACTAAAAATACAAAAAAAAAAAAGAAAGAAAGAAAGAAAGATTGTGACAGGACCATGTAAGAGATTCAAGAGGAAAAAAAAAAAAAAAAGAAAGAAAGAAAGAAAGAAAGAAAGATTGTGACAGGACCATGTAAGAGATTCAAGAGGAAAAAAAAAAGACCTGCATAGGGAGATCAACTAGTAAGCTGCTGCAAAAGTTCAAGCAAGAAACAATAAAAATTTAAACTAAAGAAATGATGGTAAGAACAGAGAAAAACGGAACAGATTCAAATATTATTATAAAGCCATAAAAGAGCAGGAGTGGGCTGGGGAGATGTGAAGTTGCCCCACAGACATTTCAAACTCCAGTTGGAGTCCCAACATAAATTTATCTTTTTCTACCACATCATTAAAGATGAAAGTTTCTTGTCTTAGTAACCTATGACAAGAGGATGGTAATGCCATTTATTAAAGTAGACGTATTCATCACCTATTCTGCTATTATCTCCAAAGTCTATTTTTTTTTTTTTTTTTTTTTTTTTTTTTTTTTTTTTTTTGAGACAGAGTCTCGCTATGTTGCTCAGACTGGAGTGCAGTGGCGTGATTTCGGCTCACTGCAACCTCTGCTTCCTGGGTTCAAGAGATTCTCCTGCCTCAGCCTCCCAGGTAGCTGGGATTACAGGTGCCTGCCACTACGCCCAGCTAATTTTTGTATTTTCAGTAGAGACATGGTTTCACCATGTTGGCCAGGCTGGTCTCGAACTCCTGAACTCAAGTGATCCACCCGCCTCAGCCTCTCAAAGTGCTGGGATTATAGGTATGAACCACCATGCCAGCTAGTGACAAGCTCTTAATGTGCTTTAGAAAGATTGCTACAGGACCTGGCCGGGCATGGTGGCTCATGCCTGTAATCCCAGCTACTCAGGAGGCTGAGACATGAGAATCGCTTGAACCCGGCAAGTAGAGGTTGCAGTGAGCTCGTGCCACTGCACTCCAGCCTGGGTGACGGAGTGAGACCCTGTCTCAAAAAAAAAAAAAAAAGAAAGAAAGAAAGAAAGATTGTGACAGGACCATGTAAGAGATTCAAGAGGAAAAAAAAAAAGACCTGCATAGGGAGATCAACTAGTAAGCTGCTGCAAAAGTTCAAGCAAGAAACAATAAAAATTTAAACTAAAGAAATGATGGTAAGAACAGAGAAAAACGGAACAGATTCAAATATTATTATAAAGCCATAAAAGAGCAGGAGTGGGCTGGGGAGATGTGAAGTTGCCCCACAGACATTTCAAACTCCAGTTGGAGTCCCAACATAAATTTATCTTTTTCTACCACATCATTAAAGATGAAAGTTTCTTGTCTTAGTAACCTATGACAAGAGGATGGTAATGCCATTTATTAAAGTAGACGTATTCATCACCTATTCTGCTATTATCTCCAAAGTCTATTTTTTTTTTTTTGAGACGGAGTTTCGCTCTTGTTGCCCAGGCTGGAGTGCAATGGCGCGATCTCGCTCACTGCAACCTCTGCTTCCTGGGTTCAAGAGATTCTCCTGCCTCAGCCTCCCAGGTTCAAGCAATTCTCCTGCCTCAGCCTCCCAGGTTCAAGCAATTCTCCTGCCTCCGCCTCCCAGGTTCAAGCAATTCTCCTGCCTCAGCCTCCCGTGTAACTGGGATTACAGGCATGCACCACCATGCCTGGCTAATTTTGTATTTTTAGTAGAGACAGGGTTTCTCCATGTTGAGGCTGGTCTCGAACTACTGACCTCAGGTGATTCTCCTGCCTCAGCCTCCCAGGTTCAAGCAATTCTCCTGCCTCAGCCTCCCAGGTTCAAGCAATTCTCCTGCCTCAGCCTCCCAGGTTCAAGCAATTCTCCTGCCTCAGCCTCCCAGGTTCAAGCAATTCTCCTGCCTCAGCCTCCCAGGTTCAAGCAATTCTCCTGCCTCAGCCTCCCAGGTTCAAGCAATTCTCCTGCCTCAGCCTCCCAGGTTCAAGCAATTCTCCTGCCTCAGCCTCCCAGGTTCAAGCAATTCTCCTGCCTCAGCCTCCCAGGTTCAAGCAATTCTCCTGCCTCAGCCTCCCAGGTTCAAGCAATTCTCCTGCCTCAGCCTCCCAGGTTCAAGCAATTCTCCTGCCTCAGCCTCCCAGGTTCAAGCAATTCTCCTGCCTCAGCCTCCCAGGTTCAAGCAATTCTCCTGCCTCAGCCTCCCAGGTTCAAGCAATTCTCCTACCTCCGCCTCCCAGGTTCAAGCAATTCTCCTGCCTCAGCCTCCCGTGTAACTGGGATTACAGGCATGCACCACCATGCCTGGCTAATTTTGTATTTTTAGTAGAGACAGGGTTTCTCCATGTTGAGGCTGGTCTCGATCTCCTGACCTCAGGTGATCCACCCGCCTCGGCCTCCCAAAGTGCTGGGATTAAGGCGTGAGCCACTGTGCCCGGCCAACCCATACTCTTTTTAAGTCATTTATTTAATAAACATATACAATTTGTATTTATGTATTACCATTTATACCTACTGAATACTTTGTAAGTAAAGATATTTTACTCAAAAAGATATTTCTTTGTGAACCCATAAATACATTCAGATTACAGAAAGACATTTTTTACTAATCAATTTATGATAACAAATTCCTTCTCTAAATATAAAAAAGTAAAAAATGGGGACCAAGTTGCTTGGTATAAAGCCAATTTTCAGTCTCATTCATTTAAGTCTTATTATCAGCAACTGAGGTCCAATGTCTTGAAAACTGTTGCTTCTCATGTGTGTGTTATTTTAATTGTTTCAGCATGTATGGACATCAGGTGAGGAGAGTGATTCCTGAAAGATGGCAAACAAACAAGGTGTGTCCTATGACCACTCCAGCTTACTGACTTAGGAGAGCTTCTAAGTCAAAGTGAGGGGAAAGCAAATCCAGGTGGACCCAGCAAACTCCATGAATTAAGAAAGTGAAGCTGGGCACCCAGGACGACCAAGGCAATCAGAGTTCACACACGACACAGCACCAAGGAGGAGACAGCTACACACAGTGAGAATCCAGGAGACTAGAGAGGGTCCCCTTTAAGTATGATGATAGTATACTTATGAGGAAACTACCCAAGACAGAAGAAAGAACCACGCTGAAGTATTGGAGGGAACAGTACCAGGTGCTCACACAGAGCTGGGAAGAGTGCTTGTTCCCAAAAGCTGGACTATAAAAATAAAATCTCATAATTTGTGGGGCCTTGGGTCGAATACTCAGGAAGGTATTGCCTTATACTAGACAACAATTAACCCTAAATGGACCCACCCAACAAATCATAAAAGCAAGACCCAAAAATAATAAAACCGTTTTCAAATAACTTAATTGTATCCCGGAAAAAAGCTCAAGAATTTATAGGTGGCCACACACAGTGGCTCACACCTGTAATCCCAGCACTTTGGGAGGCCAAGGTGGGCAGATCACTTGAGACCAGGAGCTTGAGGCCAGCCTGGGCAACATGGCAAAACCCCATTTCTCTACCAAAAAAAAAAAAATTAGCTGGGTGTGGTGGCATGCACCTGCAGTCCCCAGCTACTTGGGAGGCTGAGGTAGGAGGATCGCTTGAGCCCAGGAGGTTGTGACAGACTGAGACCCTGTCCCCAAAAACAAAACGAAACAAAAAAAGAATTTATAGAAACAGAAAAATATCCAAAATATAAGAAAGTAAAATTCAGAATATCAGATAGCCAAAAGTTACCAGGCACACAAAGAATCAGGAAAACAACCCAGGATAAGGAAAGAGGATAATCAATTGAAATTCTAGAACTGAAAGAGATGTCACAATTAGCAGAGAAGTATATTATTTTAACTGTATTCCATATGTTCAAAAAGTTAAGAAGACACATAGATGATATAAAACAAGACCCAAGATGAAATAGATAAAAACTACAATTTCTGAGATTAAAAAATAAACTAGATAGAATGGCAGATTACATGTAGCAGAAGAAAAGATTAGTGAACTTGAAGACATAGCAATAGAAACTATCCAAGATGAAACACACAGAGGAAAAAAATCCAAAACATGAAAAAAAATCAGTAAACTATGAGACCTTCCAATATACTAATAATACTTCTTAATAATCTAATATTAATATTCCCTAATACGGTAGTAAATGGAGTTCTAAACGTAAGGGGGGGAGAAAGAAGGGAAAATAATGACCAAAATTTTTCCAAGTTTGATGAAAACTATAAACCCACAAATCCAAGCTCAATGAACCTTAAGCCAAGAAATATGAAAAAAAAAAAAAGAATTTATAGGTGGCCACACACGGTGGCTCACACCTGTAATCCCAGCACTTTGGGAGGCCAAGGTGGGCAGATCACTTGAGACCAGGAGCTTGAGGCCAGCCTGGGCAACATGGCAAAACCCCATTTCTCTACCAAAAAAAAAAAAATTAGCTGGGTGTGGTGGCATGCACCTGCAGTCCCCAGCTACTTGGGAGGCTGAGGCAGGAGAATCACTTGAACTCAGGAGGTGGAGGTTGCAGTGAGCGAGATCATGCCACTGCACTCCAGCCTGGGCAACATGGCAAAACCCCATTTCTCTACCAAAAAAAAAAAAAAAACTAACCAAGACATATGATAATCAAACTCCTCAACACCAGTGATGAAGAGGTCTTAAAAGCACCCAGAAAAGAAAATGACATCTTCCATAAAAAGACACAGATAATAGCAGACTTCTTATCAGAAACAATACAAACAAGAATACAGTGGAGTAAAATCTTCAAAGAACAAAGGGGAAAAAAGCCATCAACCTAGAATTCTAAACAGAACAAAAGTATCTTTAGTAGAGACAGGGTTTCACCGTGTTAGCCAGGATGGTCTTGAACTCCTGGGCGAACTCCTGGGCTCAAGCAATCCTCCTGCCTCAGCCTCTCAGGTAGCTGGGATCACAGGTGGCTGCCACCACACTGGGCTAATTTTTTGTATCTTTAGTAGAGACAGGGTTTCACCGTGTTAGCCAGGATGGTCTCGATCTCCTGACCTCGTGATCCACCCACCTTGGCCTCCCAAAAGTATCTTTAAAAAAGAAGCCAAAGCCGGGCGCAGTGGCTCGCCTGTAATCCCAGCACTCTGGGAGGCCGAGGCGGGCAGATCACAAGGCCAAGAGATCAAAACCATCCTGGCCAAAATGGCAAAACCCCATCTCTACTAAAAATACAAAAACTTAGCTGGGCGTGGTGGTGCGTGCCTGTAGTCCCAGCTACTCAGGAGGCTGAAGCAGGAGAATCGCTTGAACCTGAGAGGTGGAGGTTGCAGTGAGCTGAGATCATGCCACTGCACTCCAGCCTGGTGACAGAGCGAGACTCCGTCTCAAAAAAAAAAAAAAGATGCCAAAGTAAAGACTTTTTCAGACAAACAAATGCATAAAGAATCCATCACATACAGAGGAAGAGGAATAAAGAAAGGTTGGTTAATGCATATAAACATACAGCTAGTTAGAAGGAATAAGTTCTGTCATTTGATAACATGGTAGGGTGACAACAGTTAACAATACAATATATTGTATATCTCAAAATAGCTAGAAGAGGCCGGGTGCGGTGGCTCAGGCCTGTAATCCCAGCTACTCAGGAGGCTGAAGCAGGAGAATTGCTTGAACCTGAGAGGTGGAGGTTGCAGTGAGCTGAGATCATGCCATGCACTCCAGCCTGGGAAACAAGAGCAAAACTACATCTCAAAAAAAAAAAAAAAAAAAAAAAAAAAAAAAAAGATGCCAAAGTAAAGACTTTTTCAGACAAACAAATGCATAAAGAATCCATCACATACAGAGGAAGAGGAATAAAGAAAGGTTGGTTAATGCATATAAACATACAGCTAGTTAGAAGGAATAAGTTCTGTCATTTGATAACATGGTAGGGTGACAACAGTTAACAATACAATATATTGTATATCTCAAAATAGCTAGAAGAGGTGCGGTGGCTCAGGCCTGTAGTCCCAGCTACTCAGGAGACTGAAGCAGGAGAATTGCTTGAACCCGGGATACGGAAGTTGCAGTGAGCCGAGATCATGCCATTGCACTCCAGCCTGGGAAACAAGAGCAAAACTACATCTCAAAAAAAAAATAAAAACAGCTAAAAGAGACTTTTTTTTTTTTTTTTTTTGAGACAGAGTCTCTGTTGCCTAGGCTGGAGTGCAGTGGCTCAGGCCTGTAATCCCAGCTACTCAGGAGGCTGAAGCAGGAGAATTGCTTGAACCTGAGAGGTGGAGGTTGCAGTGAGCTGAGATCATGCCACTGCACTCCAGCCTGGGAAACAAGAGCAAAACTACATCTCAAAAAAAAAAAAAAAAAGATGCCAAAGTAAAGACTTTTTCAGACAAACAAATGCATAAAGAATCCATCACATACAGAGGAAGAGGAATAAAGAAAGGTTGGTTAATGCATATAAACATACAGCTAGTTAGAAGGAATAAGTTCTGTCATTTGATAACATGGTAGGGTGACAACAGTTAACAATACAATATATTGTATATCTCAAAATAGCTAGAAGAGGCCGGGTGCGGTGGCTCAGGCCTGTAATCCCAGCACTTTGGGAGGCCGAGGCGGCAGATCACAAGGCCAAGAGATCAAAACCATCCTGGCCAAAATGGCAAAACCCCATCTCTACTAAAAATACAAAAATTAGCTGGGCGGGTGGCTCGTGCCTGTAATCCCAGCTACTCAGGAGGCTGAAGCAGGAGAATCGCTTGAACCTGAGAGGTGGAGGTTGCAGTGAGCTGAGATCATGCCACTGCACTCCAGCCTGGTGACAGAGCGAGACTCCGTCTCAAAAATAAAAGATGCCAAAGTAAAGACTTTTTCAGACAAACAAATGCATAAAGAATCCATCACATACAGAGGAAGAGGAATAAAGAAAGGTTGGTTAATGCATATAAACATACAGCTAGTTAGAAGGAATAAGTTCTGTCATTTGATAACATGGTAGGGTGACAACAGTTAACAATACAATATATTGTATATCTCAAAATAGCTAGAAGAGGCCGGGTGCGGTGGCTCAGGCCTGTAATCCCAGCACTTTGAGAGGCCAAGGAGGGCGGATCACCTGAGGTCAGGAGTTCGAGACCAGCCTTACCAACATGGAGAAACCCCATGTCTACTAAAAATACAAAATTAGCCAGGAGTGGTGGCACATGCCTATAATCCCAGCTACTCAGGAGACTGAAGCAGGAGAATTGCTTGAACCTGAGAGGTGGAGGTTTTGCCTTGTTGCCCAGGATGGTCTTGAACTCCTAGGCTCAAGCAATTCTCCTGCCTTGAACCCCCAAAGTGCTGGAATTCCAGGCATGATCCATCATGCCCAGCCTGTAAGAGATGACTTGAAATGTTCCCAGCACAAATAAATAATAAATGTTCAAGGTGATGAATATCCTAAATACCTTGATCCGATCATGATATACTGTATGCATTTATCAAAATGTCACATGTATCCCATAAATATGTACAAATTATGTATCCAAAAAATTTTTTTAAGAATCCATTACCAGCAGATCGTCATCACAGAAAAAAATGTTAAAGGAAATTCCTTCACGCAGAAATAAAATTATACTGAATAGAAATATCAGCTGGGCATGGTGGCTCATGCCTGTAATCCCAGCACTTTGAGAGGCCAAGGAGGGCGGATCACCTGAGGTCAGGAGTTCGAGACCAGCCTTACCAACATGGAGAAACCCCATGTCTACTAAAAATACAAAATTAGCCAGGAGTGGTGGCACATGCCTATAATCCCAGCTACTCAGGAGACTGAAGCAGGAGAATTGCTTGAACCCGGGATACGGAAGTTGCAGTGAGCCGAGATCATGCCATTGCACTCCAGCCTGGGAAACAAGAGCAAAACTACATCTCAAAAAAAATAAAAACAGCTAAAAGAGACTTTTTTTTTTGGAGACAGGGTCTTGCTCTGTTGTCCAGGCTAGAGTGCACTGACATGATCACAGCTCACTGCAGCCTCGACCTCCTGGGCTCAAGCAATCCTCCTGCCTCAGCCTCTCAGGTAGCTGGGATCACAGGTGGCTGCCACCACATCTGCATAATTTTTGTGCTTTTTGTAGAGGTGGGGTTTTGCCTTGTTGCCCAGGATGGTCTTGAACTCCTGGGCTCAATTAATCCACCAGCCACAGCCTCCCAAAATGCTGGGATTACAGGTGTGAGCTAACACGCTCGGCTTTTTTTTTTTTTTTTCCCTAAAACCCGGTCTTGGACTGTCGCCCAGGCTAGTGTGCAGGGGCATGAACACGGCTGACTACAGGCAGCCTCAATCTCCTGGGCTCAAGCAATCTCATCATCTCAGCTTCCTGAAACACTGGGACCACAGGTGCATGCCACAATACCTGGCTAATTTTTTAAATTTTCTGTAGAGACAGGGTCTTGCATTGTTGCCCAGGCTGGTCTCAAACTCCTGGGCTCAAGCAATTCTCCTGCCTTGATCTCCCAAAGTGCTGGAATTCCAGGCATGATCCATCATGCCCAGCCTGTAAGAGATGACTTGAAATGTTCCCAGCACAAATAA
Organism: Hoolock leuconedys; assembly: GCA_023748175.1. Lineage (NCBI taxonomy): Eukaryota > Metazoa > Chordata > Mammalia > Primates > Hylobatidae > Hoolock > Hoolock leuconedys. Next base: position 6,764 of record JAKGGE010001475.1, on the reverse strand, counting down.
ATAATAAATGTTCAAGGTGATGAATATCCTAAATACCTTGATCCGATCATGATATACTGTATGCATTTATCAAAATGTCACATGTATCCCATAAATATGTACAAATTATGTATCCAAAAAATTTTTTTAAGAATCCATTACCAGCAGATCGTCATCACAGAAAAAAATGTTAAAGGAAATTCCTTCACGCAGAAATAAAATTATACTGAATAGAAATATCAGCTGGGCATGGTGGCTCATGCCTGTAATCCCAGCATTTTGGGAGGCCCAGGCACATGATCACTTGGGGCCAGGAGTTCAAAACCAGTCTGGCCAACATGGCAAAACCCATCTCTACTAAAAATACTAAAAAAAGAAATTAGCCAGGCGTAGTGGTACATGCCTGTAATCCCAGCTATTTTGCAGACTGAGGCACAAGAATCGCTTGAACCCAGGAGGTGGAGGTAGTAGTGAGCAAAGATTGCACCACTGCACTCCAGCCTGGGCGACACAGCAAGGCTCTGTCTCAAAAAAAAAAAAAAAGTACTCAAAGAAATGAAGCACACTGGAAACGGTACTACATGGGTAAGTATGAGACTTTTTATTATTTAAAAATCTTTAAAAGATCACTACTTGTTTAAACAAAATAATATAGTGTATGGCTGATAACGTGATAAGTAAAATATGACAAAGCATAAAGGTTGGGTGGAGAAATGGAAGTAGATTCTTATAAGGTTTTTATACTACATGGGAAGTGGTATAGTATCACTTAAAGATGTACACTCTGGCAAATTAAAGATGTATACTATCGGCTGGGTGCAGTGGCTCACCCATGTAATCCCAGCACTTCAGGAGGCTGAGGCAGGTGGATCACCTGAGGTCAGAAGTTAGAGACCAGCCTGGCCAACATGGGGAAACCCTGTCTCCACTAAAAATACAAAAATAAGCTGGGTGTGGCGATGCGTGCCTGTAATCCCAGCTACTTGGGAAGCTGAGGCAGGAGAATCGCTCTAACCTGAGAGGCGGAGGTTGCAGTGAGCCAAGATCGCACCACTGCACTCCAGCCTGGGCAACAGAGCGAGACTCGGTACCAAAAAAAAAAACAAAAACAAACAAACAAAAAAAAAGATGTATAGTATAAATCATAAAGCGATCACTGAAATAATACATTGAGGGAAAAGAATCATAAAATTTACTCAACTAATTCAAAAGAAGGGAGAAAAAAGGGAACTAAGGAACAGACAGGCCAAACAGAAAACAAATAGAAAGATGACAAACTCAAACCTAACCACATCAACAATCATGTTAAATGTAACTATCCAAACATCTCGATTAAAAGGCATAGATAATTAGGTTAGATAAAAAAGACCCAACCATATGCTGCCAACAATATAAACCCACTTCAAATATAAAAACACAAGTAGATTTAAAAGATGGGAATATATATATATATCCTGCTAACACTAATCAAATGAAAGTGGCAATGGCTATGTTAATATCAAAGTAGATTCTAAAGCAAAGACTATTACCAGGGAGAAAGATATCATTTCAAAATGATAAAGGAGTCAATTCATCAAAAAGGAAATAATCCTAAAGGTTTAGGCAGCTAATGACAGAGCTTCAAAACATATGAAGTAAATACTGATAGAAGTTCAAAAGAAAACAGACAAAACCCACAACTACAGTCAGAAACTTCAACCCTCTTCTCTCAATACTTGATGAAAACAACTAGACAGAAATTCAGTAAGGACAGAGAAGACTTGAACAACATTAACAAGCAACTCGTCCTAATTGACATTTTTCGAACACCTAACCTACCAAGAGCAGAATATATATTCCTTTCAAGTGCATACAAGAAATTTATCAAGTTAAAATGTCTCTGGACCATCAAACAAATTTCATTAACTTTTAAATAATTCAGATCATAAAAAATAGTGTTTTCTAACTACAATGGAATTGAATTAGAAATCAACAACCAAAAGGTATCTGAATAATCCACAAATATTTGAAGCTAAAGAACAGACTTGTAAATAACCCAAGGATTAAAAAAATCAAAAGGAAAGTTAAAGTATTTTGGAACTAAATGAAAATGAAAATACAAAATATCCTAAGTTGTGAGATGCTAGTTAGGGGAAAATTTTTTATCACCAAATGCCTATAGTAGAAAGAAGAACAGTTTCAAATCAATAACCACAGCTTACCCTTTATGAAACAACAAAAAGAGCAAATTAAACTAAACTAAGTAGAAGAAAGAAAATAACAAAGACTGTCAGGCACGGTAGCTCACGCCTGTAATCCCAGCACTTTGGGAGGCCGAGGCAGGTGATTCTCCTGCCTCAGCCTCCTGGGTTCAGGTGATTCTCCTGCCTCAGCCTCCTGGGTTCAGGTGATTCTCCTGCCTCAGCCTCCTGGGTTCAGGTGATTCTCCTGCCTCAGCCTCCTGGGTTCAGGTGATTCTCCTGCCTCAGCCTCCTGGGTTCAGGTGATTCTCCTGCCTCAGCCTCCTGGGTTCAGGTGATTCTCCTGCCTCAGCCTCCTGGGTTCAGGTGATTCTCCTGCCTCAGCCTCCTGGGTTCAGGTGATTCTCCTGCCTCAGCCTCCTGGGTTCAGGTGATTCTCCTGCCTCAGCCTCCTGGGTTCAGGTGATTCTCCTGCCTCAGCCTCCTGGGTTCAGGTGATTCTCCTGCCTCAGCCTCCTGGGTTCAGGTGATTCTCCTGCCTCAGCCTCCCTAGTAGCTGGGACTACAAGCATGTGCCACAAGGTCCACCTACTTTTGTATTTTTAGTTCAGACAGGGTTTCAGTATGTTGGTCAGGCTGGTCTCGAACTCCTGACCTCAAGTGATCCACCCGCCTTGGCCTCCCAAAGTGCTGGGATTACAAGCATGAGCCACCATGCCTGGACATGAATCCTATAATATTAAAAGGATAATAAGAGAGTACAATGAATAATTTATACCTATAAATTTGACAACTTAGATGAAATCTTCTGTTTATATCAACAGAAACAGAAAAAGCATTAGATAAATCCAACATCCATTCCTGATGGAAACCCTCAGCCAACCAGGAATAGAATGAAACTCTGTCTCCCCCCTCCCACCTCCAAAAATAAAAAAGAAAATAGCAAAGACCAAAGCAGACATCAATGAAAAAAAAAAAACACACACACACACACACACACACACACACACACACAGAAAAATCAATAAAACCAAAAGATAGTTCTTTTAGAAGATCAATAAAAGCGGTAAGACTCTAGTCAGGCTGATCAGGAAAAGAAAGACAAATTATCAGACAAGAAATGAGAAGGATAACATTACCATGGGTCCTGCTATATATACACATACACATACACACACACACCCGCACGCACGCACACACACACGCGCACACACACACACACACATTTGAGATAGTCTCGCCCTGTTGCCCTGGCTGGAGTACAGTGGCATAATCTTGGCTCACTGCAAGCTCCGCCTCCTGGGTTCAGGTGATTCTCCTGCCTCAGCCTCCCTAGTAGCTGGGACTACAAGCATGTGCCACAAGGTCCACCTACTTTTGTATTTTTAGTTCAGACAGGGTTTCAGTATGTTGGTCAGGCTGGTCTCGAACTCCTGACCTCAAGTGATCCACCCGCCTTGGCCTCCCAAAGTGCTGGGATTACAAGCATGAGCCACCATGCCTGGACATGAATCCTATAATATTAAAAGGATAATAAGAGAGTACAATGAATAATTTATACCTATAAATTTGACAACTTAGATGAAATCTTCTGTTTATATCAACAGAAACAGAAAAAGCATTAGATAAATCCAACATCCATTCCTGATGGAAACCCTCAGCCAACCAGGAATAGAATGAAACCCCATCTCTACTACAAACACAAAAATCAGCCAGGCTTGGTGGTGTGTGCCTGTAATCCCAGGACTTTGGGAGGCCGAGGCAGGTGGCTCACGAGGTCAGGAGTTCGAGACCAGCCTTACCAACATGGTGAAACCCCATCTCTACTACAAACACAAAAATCAGCCAGGCTTGGTGGTGTGTGCCTGTAATCCCAGGACTTTGGGAGGCCGAGGCAGGTGGCTCACTTGAGGTCAGGAGTTCGAGACCAGCCTTACCAACATGGTGAAACCCCATCTCTACTACAAACACAAAAATCAGCCAGGCTTGGTGGTGTGTGCCTGTAATCCCAGCCACTCAGTAGGCTGAGGCAGGAGAATTGCTCGAACCTGGGAGGCGGAGGTTGCAGTGAGCCGAGATCATGCCACTGCACTCCAGCCTGGGCAACAGAGTGAGACTCTGTCTCAAAAAAATAAATAAATAACAGAACTAAGTCAGTTCAGCAGGTTTGTAGGACATAAGCTCACTATACATAAATCAGTGGTATTTCCCGATATGAGATCCAATCAGAAATAGATATAAAGGTAACATTTACAAAAGATCAAAGTAGAAAGTATTTAGGGATAAGTCTGACAAAAGTTGTGTGAGACCTGCACACTGAACTACAAAACACTGCTGAGAGAAATTAAAGAAGTCCTAAGTAGGTGGAGAAACGCCTTGTTCATGAATCAGTGTATTCAAAATCGTCAATTTTCCCAAATTGATCTATAGATTCAATATAATCCCAACCAAAATCCCAATAGGTTTTTTGGTGGTGGTGGTTTTTTGTTTTTGTTTTTAAGAAACTGACCTTTAAAAAAAAAAAGACACTGTCACTGTGTCACCCAGGCTGGAGTGCAGTGGTGCAATCATGGCTCATTGCAACCTCGACCTCCCAGGCCCAGGTGATCCTCTCACCTCAGCCTCCCGGGTGACTGGGATCCCAGGCACACACTACCATGCCCAGCTATTTCTTTTTTTTTTTTTTTTTTTTGGAGAGATGGGGTTTCAGCATGTTGTCCAAGCTGGTCTCAAACTCCTGGGCTCAAGCAATCTGCCCACCTGAGCCTCCCAAAGTGCTGGGATTACAGGTGTGAGCCACCACACCAAGCTCAACTAATCTTAAAACTCATACGGAAATGTAAAGGACCTGGCATTTGGGAAAAAAAAAGAAACTTTGAAAAGGAAGAACAAAGTAGGAGGGACAACACCACTTGATTTCAAGATTATAAAGTTACAGTAATCAAATACTGTGGTACTGGCACCAACAAAGATAAACAGATCACTGGAACAAAATAGAGTCCAGAAACAGGCCCACACATATTTCTGGAAAACTAAGTTTTGGCAAAAGTACAAAGGCAATTCAGTAAAGATAGCCTTTTTCAACAAACAGAGCTGGAACAACTGGATATTCACATGCAAAAACATAAACTTCTAGCCACCTCATACCATAGTTAAAACTCAGATGAATCACAGAGGAAAATAGATCCTAAAACTGTAAAACTTCTAGAAAAAAGCATAGAAGAAAATCTTTATGATCATGGGTTAGGCAAAGATTTTAGATACAAAATAAAAAAAATAAAAAATTGATATATAGACAATAAAAATTAAGCATTTCTGCTTCTTCAAAGAAACAACTTCTTCTTCAAAGAAAACTTTAAGAGAACGAAGAGACAGCCCAAAGACTGGGAAAAAAAAATATTTGCAAATCATGTGTCTCATACAGTATCTGTATCCAGAATATATAAAGAACTTTCTTCTTCTTTTTTTTTTTTTTTTGAGACAGTTCACTCTGTTACCCAGGCTTGGGTGCAGCACAATCTCGGCTCACTGCAAACCTCCACCTCCCAGGTTCAAGCAATTCTCCCATCTCAGCCTTCTGAATAGCTGGGATTACAGGCATGTGCTACCACACCTGGTTATTTTAGTAGAGATGGGGTTTCACCATGTTGGCCAGGCTGGTCTCGAACTCCTGACCTCAAGTGAGCCACCTGCCTCGGCCTTCCAAAGTGTTGAGATTACAGGCATGAGCCACTGCACCTGGCCTAAAGAACTTTCAAAACTGAACTAAGAAAGCAAAAAATTAAAAAACATGTAAAACATTTAAACACAAACTCATCGAAGAAGTTATACGACGGCAAGCAAGTACAATAAAAAGATATCTGAGGCCTGGCATGGTGGTTCACGTCTGTAATCCCAACATTTTGGGAGGCCGAGGTGGGTGGATCACCTGAGGTCAGGAGTTCAAGACCAGCCTGGCCAACATGGCAAAACCCCATCTCTACTAAAAATACAAAAATTAGCCAGGCATGGTGGCACCCACCTGTAATCCCAGCTACTTGGGAGGCTGAGGCAGGAGAATTGCTTGAACCCAGGAGGTGGAGGGTGCAGTGAGCCAAGATCTCACCACTGCCCACTGCACTCCAGCTTGGGAGACAGGGCAAGACTCTGTCTCAAAAAAAACAAAAAAAGCGATTTGATATCCAGGAAATACTAATCATAACCAGTACACACTTAGAGTGGCAGAAATTAAGACTGGCAATACTGATTGGTGCTGGTGGTGCATACGTGTAGGAACTGGAACTCTCATCACTGCTGGTGAGTATGTAAAATGGTGAAAAACAATTTGGCAATCTCTTACAAAGCTAAATGTACAACTGCCATATGATCCGGACATTTCAATCCTAGGTATTTATCCAAGAGAAATAAAGCATAGGTCTTTCACAGCAGCTTTATTTGTAACAGCCCAGAACAACCCACATTTCCATCAACAGGTGAATGGATAAAAAATTGTGAATAGGCCAGACACGGTGGCTCATGCCTGTAATCCCAGCACTTTGGGAGGCCGAGGCGGGCACATCATGAGGTCAGGAGTTCGAGACCAGCCTGACCAACATGGCGAAACCC
>JAKGGE010001884.1:0-22961 GCA_023748175.1 Hoolock leuconedys | reverse complement strand
TCAAGAAGTTATAAGACGGCAAGCAAGTACAATAAAAAGATATCTGAGGCCTGGCATGGTGGTTCACGTCTGTAATCCCAACATTTTGGGAGGCTGAGGTGGGTGGATCACCTGAGGTCAGGAGTTCAAGACCAGCCTGGCCAACATGGCGAAACCCCATCTCTATTTAAGTACAAAAATTAGCCAGGCATGGTGGCACCCACCTGTAATCCCAGCTACTTGGGAGGCTGAGGCAGGAGAATTGCTTGAACCCAGGAGGTGGAGGGTGCAGTGAGCCAAGATCTCACCACTGCCCACTGCACTCCAGCTTGGGAGACAGGGCAAGACTCTGTCTCAAAAAAAACAAAAAAAGCGATTTGATATCCAGGAAATACTAATCATAACCAGTACACACTTAGAGTGGCAGAAATTAAGACTGGCAATACTGATTGGTGCTGGTGGTGCATACGTGTAGGAACTGGAACTCTCATCACTGCTGGTGAGTATGTAAAATGGTGAAAAACAATTTGGCAATCTCTTACAAAGCTAAATGTACAACTGCCATATGATCCGGACATTTCAATCCTAGGTATTTATCCAAGAGAAATAAAGCATAGGTCTTTCACAGCAGCTTTATTTGTAACAGCCCAGAACAACCCACATTTCCATCAACAGGTGAATGGATAAAAAATTGTGAATAGGCCAGACACGGTGGCTCATGCCTGTAATCCCAATATTTTGGGAGGCTGAGGTGGGTGGATCACCTGAGGTCAGGAGTTCAAGACCAGCCTGGCCAACATGGCGAAACCCCATCTCTACTAAAAGCGCGTTTGTAAATTAGCAGTATTTGGCTATTTTATTTTTTTAATATTTTTATAGATCTTACACTAAAGGTCAAGTGACTTATGCAAAACCACTACAGTATTAAGAGTATTAATTTCACTAGGTATTTACCATTTTCAGTGACATTTATACTTCAATATTTTTCATATTATTAGCATTCGATCATATCAATGTGAAGACTTCCTTTCAGCATTTATTGCAGAACAGGTTGAGGTGTGATAAATACCCTCACCCTCTTTTTTGTCTTGGAATGTTAGAATGTCTTGATCTATATTATTTCTAAAGAGCCTTGGATATACTCTTCTTAACTGTCAGTTTTTTTTTTAATTCTTTCAGCATTTTGAATATATGGTCTCCTAGTTTGCTTGCAAGGTTTCTGCTGAAAAATCCACTGATACCATTATAAAGGTTTCCTTCTATGTGAAGAATCTATCTCTTGCTGTTTTCAAGGTTTGTGCTTTATCTTTTGTATTTGACAATCATAATGTGTCCAAGGGCAATCTTTATTAGGTTCTTCTTGCTGAAGGTATTTTGAGCTTCATAAAACTGAATGTTCATATTATTTTCTAGATTTGGAAAGGTTTAAGACATTACATATTTAAAGCTCTTTTCCTCTTTCTCCCTTCTTCTGAAATTTCTGAAATGTGTATATTTGTTCACTTGGTTATATATTGGTTACTTTTAAATAGCCTATTTTGGAGTTTGCTGAATTTTTCTTCGTTGGGATTGAGTCTCCTGTTAAACATTTCTATTACATATTTCCAGTTCTGCCATTGTTTATTTCAGTTCCAGGATTTCTGTTTGGTTGTTTTTTATGGTTTCTATTTATCTATTAAAATAATTTTTAATATAGTTGGGGTCTTGCTATGTTGGCCAGGTTATTCTTAAATTCTTGTTCAGCGTCCTCCAATATAGCCTCCCAAATTACAATCAGTATAACCACCATGATAAGCCTATTTCTTTTATTATAATTCTTATTTTGTTTCTGCGTTGTTTCATAACATTTTTAGTAATCTATCGGTGTTCTTTTGCATCTTATTGAAATTTCTTGATGATTATTTTCAATTCTTTGTCAGTCAATTCTGGAGACCTCCATTTCTTTGCAGATTTTACTAGAGCTTTATTAGTTTCTTTGGGTGATGGTCATGTTTTTCAGATTCTTTAAGATCTGTGCAGCCTTATGTTTGTGTCCCTGAATACGAAGGACTAAACACATCTGCCACTCATCATAGGATAGTTTTGAAAGATAAATACTTTCTCCTATTGGGTCCCTGGGCTGATGGGATTTTAACTGAGATCGTAGTTGTGTTTGTTGGAGCCAGGTCACATGACTGCTACGTGGTCTTTAGAAGACCGTGAACAGCTAGAAATCTATGTCTAAATAATCTATATTGCAAAGAACAGTGCATATCTTAACCCTGGTGTTGCTTGAATAGATGGAATCCTTCTGCCCTCCATAAACAAAATTGATGAAATAGGTGGGAGAAATAAGTGTTAAAATGCACACTGTGTCATCTGGAGAACAGAGCACTATATCTGGGAATGCCAGTCAGAAGAGACATTTTTTTTCTTTCTCAAAAAGGTGGTTGTAGTCCAGCTGGGACCCTGAGGTGCATCTGGATCACTTGTAGCGTTTGAAATATCGCAGATTACTGGGCCTCTCCTTCATATTTACTCACTCCATTAGTTCTTGTCTATGGCTCAAGAATATTCTTTTTTTTTTTTTTTTTACAAGTTCTCAGGTGTTTCCAATGCTGCTTGCTCCAGGGAAATCACTTGAGAACCAGTATCTGGGTGCGTATTTTGTGTCTTCTCCAGCAAGGATATTGGCCCACAGAAGATGCAGTCAGAGACACAGGTGTCTGAATGGTTTTAAGTGGACTTTGGTATTGGTTATTCAAATATGAAAGTGATCTGATCCTCTGGACTATTGCATTACTTTTCTGTTACCTCAATTAAGTGATCAGAATGTGCTATTTAAAACCTGCAAGTGGCCTCAAACTCTTCAGTAAAACCATTTATCATTGCATTGCAAAATTCCAAACTATTCCTCAGAACTGAAAACGTCTTGTGTGAGATTCCATGGATAAGGAGAGCAGTGACAAAGCTGTAACCATAAGACAGACAAGGAAATGGCTTTGATGCATATGTAACTGGGGATAAAAATAAAGAAGGAGGAGGAACTGGAGATAATTATAAAATAAAACAAGCAGAATTTTCTTTTCTAAATTCAGTCAGTTCAGTTGAAGAGCAGGTGTCCTCTCTCCACATGAACAATCAATGCTATTTCTTCACTCTAAATGTTTCAGTCTCTTACCTGAAAGATGTAATATTACTCTAATAGAAACAGTTTTCTCTGCCAGGAGCAGTGGCTCATGCCTGTAATCCCAGCACATTGGGAGGCCGAAATGGGCGGATCACGACGTCAGGAGATCAAGACCATCCTGGCTAACACGGTGAAACCCCATATCTACTAAAAATACAAAAAATTAGCCCAGCATGGTGGTGGGCACCTATAGTCCCAGCTGCTTGGGAGACTGAGGCAGGAGAATCCCTTGAACCCAGGAGGCGGAGGTTGCAGTGAGCCGAGATTGCACCACTGCACTCCAGCCCGGGGGACAGAATGAGAGTCCATCTCAAAAAAGAAAAAGAAAAAAAACAGTTTTCTCTTAAATGTCGAGTATCTGCTATACACCCAGCACTGTCCTCTCTATTTGTTTACTTCATATAAACATTAAAACAACTCCATAACTTGTAAAACCTCCTAAATTTCCACTGGAAAAAAAATCAGCCTGGTAACATTTTAAAAATTGTGTACTGTCACTTAACATAAATAGAAGGAAAAATTAACTAAAGAAAATTTTGACTTAAATAGTTTTTTCTCCAATTGTAAGGGAGAAAATGGAATGCAATAGTGAAATAAAATGTAATACGCTCACTCACTGTAGAATTAAATCTTCAAATAAACTTCTGAGCAACATTCAGTTTTATGAAAACATTTTTAAAATCACTGAGCAGATAACATAAAAATATTTCATAAACTTTGGAAAAAAAATTGTGTATTTGTTCTCATGTGAATAATAGGCCACTAAACAAAAAATATACATATAAGGAAGATTCTGAACCCAGGAGACTTGAGATTTGGGAAAAATAAGCTCAGTGTACAATAGAGAAATTCATTTTGCTTTAAGCATTTGTGAGCTTCCTAATTTGCTAGCAAATTGTCAACTCTTCCAACACTCTTTTTGGTCCACAATTTCCTTTTCAATTTAAAGAAGCGTAAACACACACACACACACACACACACACACACACACACACACAATTTCCTCCTCCATATTTCTCTTACACTTGTAGTTTATTTTTAGCTTATTATATTTGTATATTGCATTCATTGTAAACCAAAACACAAAAATCTTTGTGTGTTCAGTTAGCCCATGTACAGGAAATGTGCAAAGAAAAATATTCAGTAAATTTTTTTTTTTTTTTGAAACAGAGTCTCACTCTGTCACCCAGGCTGGAGTGCAGTGATGCGATCTCGGCTCCCTGCAACCTCTGCCGCCTGGGTTCAAGTGATTCTCCTGCCTCAGCCTCCCGAGCAGCTGGGATTACAGGCACATGCCACCACACCCAGCTAATTTTTGTATTTTTACGATCTTTACCATAACTGACATAATCTTCCTGTAGTTACCAAAAACTTAAAAAAATATGAAATAGAATTTTTGACAATAGTCTCCAAATTATTTGAGTTCTCTGAACAAATGATTACTAAATATGTCATTTGACTGTATTACCCAATAGTATATTGTTACCGTCTGTTGCCCCTAATCTCGATTAAAGTAAAATAGTTTAACATTGGCGGCAGGATAACATTTAACTTATTGCACATCAGTGTTAAAACATTGAAAACCATTTAGTTTATTAATTAAAACTAAGTTCACACATAGTCTAAGTAAGGCATTCCAAAATCCACTATATTCTACTTGGTTAAAATACAGTCACAAACATTGAATAAGCATTATTTTTTCTCTGATGAAATTATCTTGATACTTCCTTTATCTATTTTTAAAGACTAAGGTTAATGATTTAGGAAACATTGATTTAAAATACATTTAAAACCTTTCACGGAGGCATTATCTGTATCTGTAATTTAAAAAAAAATTTATCACACTGAATAATATTTAAGACTTTAACCTTTTACTATAATACACTGATATTTTAATAGATTGGCCAGCTTTTTTATCCCTTAAGGAGAGATGATTGGTAAAATTATTTATTTCAAAAATTCAGAATTTTTCACTCTTGCTTTAATAGAGATGAATAATTCCCAGAACACCTACCTCATGCAGAGTAAGTAAACCACAAACAGCATCTCTCTTTAAATTTTTTTTTTTTTTTGAGATGGAGCTTCATTCCTGTTGCCCAGGCTGGAGTGCAATGGTGCAATCTGCTCACTGCAACCTCTGTCTCCCGGGTTCAAGCAATTCTCCTGCCTCAGCCTCCCGAGCAGCTGGGATTACAGGCACATGCCACCACACCCAGCTAATTTTTGTATTTTTACGATCTTTACCATAACTGACATAATCTTCCTGTAGTTACCAAAAACTTAAAAAAATATGAAATAGAATTTTTGACAATAGTCTCCAAATTATTTGAGTTCTCTGAACAAATGATTACTAAATATGTCATTTGACTGTATTACCCAATAGTATATTGTTACCGTCTGTTGCCCCTAATCTCGATTAAAGTAAAATAGTTTAACATTGGCGGCAGGATAACATTTAACTTATTGCACATCAGTGTTAAAACATTGAAAACCATTTAGTTTATTAATTAAAACTAAGTTCACACATAGTCTAAGTAAGGCATTCCAAAATCCACTATATTCTTCTTGGTTAAAATACAGTCACAAACATTGAATAAGCATTATTTTTTCTCTGATGAAATTATCTTGATACTTCCTTTATCTATTTTTAAAGACTAAGGTTAATGATTTAGGAAACATTGATTTAAAATACATTTAAAACCTTTCACGGAGGCATTATCTGTATCTGTAATTTAAAAAAAAATTTATCACACTGAATAATATTTAAGACTTTAACCTTTTACTATAATACACTGATATTTTAATAGATTGGCCAGCTTTTTTATCCCTTAAGGAGAGATGATTGGTAAAATTATTTATTTCAAAAATTCAGAATTTTTCACTCTTGCTTTAATAGAGATGAATAATTCCCAGAACACCTACCTCATGCAGAGTAAGTAAACCACAAACAGCATCTCTCTTTAAATTTTTTTTTTTTTGAGATGGAGCTTCATTCCTGTTGCCCAGGCTGGAGTGCAATGGTGCAATCTCTGCTCACTGCAACCTCTGTCTCCCGGGTTCAAGCAATTTTCCTGCCTCAGCCTCCCTAGTGGCTGGGACTATTTTTTCCATCCATACACCCTGGCTTTTTTTTTTTTTTTGTATTTTTAGTAGAAGTGGGAGGCTTCCCTGTGGCGGGCACCACTCTCAGGCTCACATCGGTGTGGTCTGCCTACTTGGCCTCTTAAAGTGCTGATTGTGAGCTACGATTTTGTAGTTTTGTCTTTTTTTTTTAATTTTACATTTGCCATTAAGGTTCCATGGAGAAATTCATATAGAATCGCCTCTCCCAGCTCTGATGCAGCAACAATTCAGGTGACATTGTTTTATAATGTTTTCATATAAACTTACTTGGGAGATATGAGCATATAACCAATTTAGAGTTGAATTACATCAATAATAGTTGTTTCTTAAATAATCTCAAATAATGACAATACAAAGCAAGTATCCATTGAAATATAATTATAACTGTCCAAATATCATAGTCCTTGCTTTTTTCAAAAATAGAAACAAGTAAATTATCTAATTGTTTTGACTTTAGATTATTCTCTATATTAAATATGCTTGTCTAATGTAAAGTCTGAAAATTATAGTGCCTTTGTACTTTCTCGTGGGAATTCTCTGATGTTTATTTAGACTTGATTTTTGAATACTCCCTCACATTTATTGCATTTGAAAAGTTTCCCTATGGAAGAATTCTTTATGAATTCTAGTTATTTCTAAGGTTTATATTTAAGATAAAACTCTTTCTACATCCATTACATATACAGTGATCCTCTAGCGGATATCAGTGTTGGGTGGCTTTGTGAACAGTAGTTAAAGAGCTTTTACCCACGTTTTCACAATGTATTCAAAACAGCACATACAAAGCAAATCTGTTTTATTCATTAAGACAAATTAATAATCTGTTTTCCATTTTAAAGAAAGTGTGAGGGATTTTTTTTCTAGCTAGTTGTCATTCTTTATAAAGCCAGATTAGGGTCCCTGGGTGCTGGAGAGGGTCCCATGCACACTCAGATGCTCTAAGAGGTTTAAGTTTGGGATTCATTCAATTAACACAGAAATATTAAGCACTTAACTTTGCATAGTTGCTTTTCTAGAACCTTGGCATAATTCAATGACTACAACATACAAATCTCTGGGCCTCAATTCTATTCCAGCAATGGTTAGACACTCCTTCAAAGTAGATGGACATCATGTCCATGGAATGTGAATGAGATGCCCAATGGCCTCTTCTAGGTAGGGAGGCACCCTCTTGGGTCTGACCAAGATGACAAATCCCAGGACCAACTATGGGGTGGGTGAGTTCATGACAAGGGCCTCCTGTCCTCCAGATATATGAGGGAAATACAAAGACCATGGTTGGGAAGGGGGGCTGAAAGAACCCTGGGGCTCATCCATAGTTTATGTAGAGAGAGGCACGGAACCTGGTGAGTTCTGCAGAATAAAGGAGTCAAAGAGAGGCGGATGGGCTCAGGCAGAAGGCTGGGAGCTCCCAGCCAGCCCTTGACAGACCATCCCATCACAGTCACATGCCCAGCTCTTCCTGTCCCCCCTCATCCCACATCCAGGGGGCCCAGAACCCATGATGAGCAGGCCTGCTACTTGGCCTGCTCTGCAAGGTGCATAGATGGGCCTGAGGGGAGACATGCCTGCCAGTAGTCGAGGCACTATTTGAAAGGCAGCTAGGTCCCACCTCCCCACAGGCGCCACCATCGCCATTACACTCCATAACAGCCCACTGTGGCCAAGCATCTCGGAATACTGGAGCGGCAGGTGCAGAGAAGACTCAGCGACTCAGCCACTTTGGGCAAGGCCCAGTTGATTTGAGGAAGCAGGGCGCAGGAGATGGGCGCCTGGGTGGAAAGGGGTGGTCATGGGTGTGGAGGAGGTGGCAGGGCCTGGTGCTCCGGTTTTGCTGCCCCCGCTACAGAGATTTGCAGCTGGAACCACCTGGGTGGCAGTTTGATGTGGCACCTGCAGCTGGCAGGCGGTACCAACATAAGGGCTGCAGGGAGCCAGCAGGAGACATCATCCCTCTGCTGGGCCCCAGTTCCCGGCCAGCTTTGGCAAAAGTGAGGCTGGACTTGGAGGTGGATGTGAGTCGCGATGGCGCATGTCAACCCCAGTGTCCGGTATGACAAGGTGACACCTTCCCAGCATCACCACCCTTTATTACTGCTTTCCTTACCTGGCGGGCTAATAGATCTCTCCCAGGGATGCAGGCAAAGAGGGAGGCGGGGCTGGTCCCAGAGCTGTGGGGTGTGGCTGTCCAAGGTCAGGCGGACGTGGTAGGTCTCCCAGAGGGGTTTGGCCCAGGGTGGCGGGGGTAAGTGTGCCAACCTCAACCTGCAGGGGTACCACGGTCCCCAAGGGCCTGCAGTCCCAGCCAGGCAGGCTAGGCACTCACTTTGGGGCCTCCTTAGAAGCAGAGAGCAGTGGCTGGTGTGCAGCTGCTGGGCACCTGCCTGGGGACAATAGACCCTGGGGGGGACAGCCATCCCCTAGCCTGGCAGCTCTCAGGAGGCTGTGGGTCTGATGAGGTGGAGGGAGGGTTTGGGAGGCCAGTGGCCCAGCCAACCTGAGTGATTTCCAAATTAATGAACTGGGGGTCCCACTGCCTCTGGCTCAGGGTTGTGGCAGGAATCTGCCACCTGGACCTTAGGGGCTCCAGGCTGCAAACTACCTATCAGACTCTGAGAGCCTCCCTCCAGACCTCAGATTCCTCAGCTGTCTGAGGGACTGATAGGGCAGCAGGGTGTGGCTCAGGTTAGGGCCAGATGAGTCCCTAAATCTCTTATTAGCCCCTCCCTCCCTCCCCTTTCCTGCACCCGCCTCCTTTTTTTTTTTTTTTTTTTTTTTTTTTATTCTGAGTTTGTCCTTGGACTTTGTGGAATGTCTCAGGTGGGGAGGTGAGAAAGGTGAAACCCTTACCCCTGGCTTCAGGGTTCCTCCTAGGCACCCCCTCCTCTTAGGCTTTTTTTTGTTGTTTGTTTTTTTCGTTTGTTTGTTTGTTTGTTTTTTGAGACAGAGTCTCGCTGTCGCACAGGCTGGAGTGCAGTGGCGCGATCTCGACTCACTGCAGGATCCGCCCAGGGTTCCACGCCATTCGCCTGCCTCAGCCTCCCAGGTAGCAGGGACTACAGGCAGCCCTTCTCCTTAACTAATTTTTGTACACCCAATAGAGATGGGGTTTTTTCTGCCGTGTTGGCAGGATGGTCTCGATCTCCCTGACCTCTGATCCGCCTGCCTCAGCCTCCCAAAGTGCTGGGATTACAGGCGTGAGCCACCAGCCTACTCTTGGAGCTTTTTTTAAAGCACAGACCTGGCACCCACGTTCTGGCCACCTCAGAGCTACAGAGAGAGAGAACTTCTTGCGTTTCAAAACCAGTGCCGGTGCTGACTCCAGGCCCTTATCTCCATGAGAACCAAACTGCCTTGCTTGGGGCAGCTGCCAACTAGACATAGGTGAATTTGAGTGCTGTTCTCTGGGGTTGACTAGGAGGCTTACATAGGGAGCATGCCTGCCTGTGTTTGAACCAAGCAGTGGGAGACTGTGAGCACCATTCCCACATGGGGCATGGGAACACAGCAACCCTCTCCAGGCCAGGCTGGCCCGTGGCCTGATGGACATCAGTCTAAGGCAAGGAGACCCAGGGCAGGGAATGTCTCTTTACCTTTCAATGCAGACATTTAACTGGGGTGGTGGCTACTGGGTCCCTCCGCCTTCAAGTGGATTGTTATCCTGTGCCGCAGGGAAGCGGAAGCACGGGGCCAGTGGTGCTTAAAGTTGGGAGACTCTGGATTGGGAAATATCATAGACCCAAGCATTGGCCCGTTCAGGGACATGGTGCTTCTTGGGATCCCATCCATGGGCTGTTCTTTCCATGGGGCACTTTGGTTGCAGTGAGCACACCTTGTGGGGTGGGGTGGAGCAGTCACTTCGTTCAGTTGCGTATTTAACCTAATCTACGATTAAAGGCCAAAATAGTTTAACATTGGCAGGGATAACATTTAACTTAATGCACATCAGTGTTAAAAACGGTGAAACCATTTAGTTTATTAATTAAAACTAAGTTCACACATAGTCCCACAAGTGGGCATTCAAAATCCATATATTCTTCTTGTTTAAAATACAGTCACTGATACATTGAATAAGCATTATTTTTTTCTCTGATGTATTTATCTTGATACTTCCTTTATCTATTTTTTAAGGGCAAGGTTAATGATTTGGAAACATTGATTTAAAATACATTTAAAACCTTTCACGGAGGCACATTATCTGTATCTGTAATTTAAAAAATTTATCACCTGTAGAATAATATTTAAGACTTTAACCTTTTACTATAGCCACTGATATTTTATGGAGTGGCCAGCTTTTTTATCCTTAAGGAGAGATGATTGGTGCATTATTTCATTTCAAAATTCAGAATTTTCATCTTGCTTTAATAACAGAATGAATAATTCCCAGAACACCACTCATGCAGGTAGAAGTAAATACATCTCTCTTTAAATTTTTTTTTTTTGAGATGGAGCTTCATTCCTGTTGCCCAGGCTGGAGTGCAATGGTGCAACTCCTCTGCTCACTGCAACCTCTGTCTCCCAGGTTCAACAATTTTCACCACTCAGCCTCCCTGGTGGCTGGGACCTGAGCACCATCACCACACTTACAGCTTTTTTTTGTATTTTTAGTAGAGATGGGGCTTCACCATAATGGCCAGGCATGCTCTCAAGGCCTCCTGACCTCAGGTGATCCACCCTGCTTGGCCTCCCAAAGTGCTGGGATTACGGGTGTGAGCTACCGTGCCCAGCAGTTTTGTCTTTTTTTTTAATTTTTATTTTTTAATTTTACATTTGCCATTAAGGTTCCATGGAGAAATTCATATAGAATCGCCTCTCCCAGCTCTGATGCAGCAACAATGGAATGCATTGTTTTATAATGTTTTCCTTATAAGCGTAGGAATGTAGGCATAGCATCAACCGATTTGAGAGTTGAATTACATCAATAATAGTTGTTTCTTAAATAATCTCAAATAATGACAATACAAAGCAAGTATCCATTGAAATATAATTATAACTGTCCAAATATCATAGTCCTTGCTTTCAAAAATAGAAACAAGTAAATTATCTAATTGTTTGACTTTAGATTATTCTCTATATTAAATATCTTGTCTAATGCTAAAGTCTGAAAATTATAGTGCCACTTTGTACTCTCATTAGAATTCTCTGATGTTTATTTAGACTTGATTTTTGAATCTCCCTCCCATTTTATTGCATTTGAAAAGTTTCCCCTATGGAAGAATTCTTTATGAATTCTAGTTATTTCTAAGGTTTATATTTAAGATAAAACTCTTTCTACATCCATTACATATACAGTGATCCTCTAGCATGAATTATCTGATGTTGGGTAAACTGTGAACAGTAGTTAAAGGCTTTGCCACGTTTTTCACAATGTATTCAAAACAGCACATACAAAGCAAATCTGTTTTATTCATTAAGACAAATTAATAATCTGTTTTCCATTTTAAAGAAAGTGTGAGGGATTTTTTTTTTCTAGCTAGTTGTCTCATTCTTTACCAAAATGATTAGAGGATCCCTGGGTGCTGGAGAAGGGTCCAATACACTCAGATATCTAGAGGTTTGGTGGGATTCATTCAATTAACACAAAATGTAGCACTTAACTTGCTAGTTGCTTTCTAGAACCTTGGCATAGTCCAATGACACAATACAAATCTCTGGAGCCTCAATTCTATTCAATGAGTTAGACACTCCCTTCCAAAGTAGATGGACATCATGTCCATGGAATGTGAAAATGAGATACCCAATGGCCTCTTCTAGTGGGAGGCACTGCCCTCTTGAATTCTGACAAGATGACAAATCAGGACCAACTATAGGGTGGGTGGAGTTCATAATAAGGGAGCCTCCCTGTCCTCCAGGTATATGAGGGAAATACAAAGAGACCATGGTTGGGGAGAAAGAGGCTGAAGAACCACGGGGCTCATGCATCTTATGATTCCCATGAGAAGGCTGGAATGCAAGGTGTTCTGCAGAATAAAAGGAGTCAAAGAGGCTGCTTGAGGATGGGCCTCAATTTACCCACTAGAAAGAGAGGAGGCTGGAGCTCCCCAGCCGAAAACACGCCAGTGAACTCCCATCCTTCCACAGTCACATCCCAGCTCTTCCTGTCCCCTGTCCCCACCAGGGGGCCCAGAACTGGTATGATGAGCAACCTGCTTCTCATAACCTCTTCCTGTGAGGTATAGATGGGCCTGAGGGGGCATGCCTGCTGCAGGCCAATTAGGGGCACTTGAAGGCTAGGAGTCCCACCTCCCACCTTGGCCTGGAAGCCTAGCGCCATTGCACTCCCGCCTGGCTGTGGCCACTTCAGCCCAGCCCTCGGAGGCCTGAAGCAGCAGGTGAAGAACTCAGCGACTCCCAGCCACTGAGAGCAAGGCGGGTTGGGGGGTTGAGGCTTCGGGAGGCATAAGGAATGAAGCCTGGGTGGAGAAAGTGGTAAGCCAGGTGTGAAGTGGCACCGTGAGCTAGTGCTCGGTTGCTGCCCCGCTGAAGATTGCAGCTGGAGCCACCTGGTGGCGTTGTGCGGCACGGCGGCAGAGCGTTGCCGCGCTGGGGCGCTGCGGGGAGCCAGCAGGGTATCTGTCCCCTCTGCCCCGGAGCCCCAGTTCCCGGCCAGCTTTGGCAAAAGTGAGAGGCTGGACTTCGGAGGTGAATGTGAGTGCGTGGCGCATAATCCAGCCCCAGTGTCCCGGTGCTGACAGGTGACACCTTCAACATCACCACTGCCCCCATCTGCTTTCATACCTGGCGGGCTAATAGATCTCTCCCCAGGGATGCAGATGCATAAAGAGAGGAGGAGCGGCCCGGATGTCCCAAGGGCTGTGGTCGCTGGCTTTGTCAAGGTCGGGGCAGGGGACGTGGTGAGACAGCTAGGAGAGGGTTTGTGGGGCCGGGGAGGCCAGGTGTGCCAACCTCAACACGGGGTACGATTCCCCAGGAATGCAAGCGCCCTACAGTCCCCCAGCCGGGCAGGGCTAAGCCCTCGTGTGCCTGCTCATACATGTGCCCCGAGCTCTCCATGCAGGCAGCAGAAACAGGTGGCCTGGTGTGCAACTGCTGGGCACTGCCCTGCCCCTGGGACAGCCAATTCCTAGGACCAGGGGCATCCTCATCCTAACCTGGCAGCTTCTCCCAGGGAAGGGGCTGTGCGTCGATAAGTGGAAGGGAGGGGGTTTGAGGCCAGTGGCCCAGCCAACCTGGTGATTTCCAAGTGAATAGGAGGCTGGGGTCCCACTGCCTCTAGCTCAGGGTTGCAGCGGGGCTCTGCACTGGACCTTAGGGGCTCCAGGCTGCCAGCTGCTAGCCTCCAGACTCTGATCCTCCAGACCTCCAGATTCCTCAGCTGTCTGAGGGGGACGATAGGGCATGATATGGCAGGGGTGTTTCAGGATTGGGCCAGATGATCCCCCTGTAATCTCATGGCCAACCTCCCTCCCCTCACTCCTGCACCCACCTCCTTTTTTTTTTTTGCCTATTCTGAGTTTGTCATGAAGAGACTTTGTGGGAATGTCTCAGGTGGGGAGTTAGGAAAAGGTGAAACCCTTACCCCTAGCTTCAAGAGTTCCCTCCTAGGCACCCCTCCTCTTAAACTTTTGTTGTTTGTTTTTGGTTTGTTTGTTTGTTTTTGAGACAGGGAATGCGCTGTCGCTTGCCCTGAGCACAGATGCGGTGGTGGCGATCTACGACTCACTGCGGGATCGCCCCGAGGGGTTCACGCCGACCATGCCTCAGCCTCCCAGTACTTAAGTTGCAGGCATATTACCCTCGCCCGGCTAATTTTTGTACTTTTAGTAGAGATGGGTTTCACCGTGTTAGCCGGGATGATTCGATCTCCCTGACCTCATGATCCCTCATGCCTCACGACCTCCCAGAGATGCTGATTTGAAGGCGTCGAGCCACCAGCGCCACAGCCCTCTTAGGCTTTTTTAAAAAGCACAGACCCGGCACGTTCTGGCCACCTCAGAGCGCAGAGAACTTCTTAGCGTTTCCAAAACCAAACACTTGATTGCCGTTTCAGGCCCTTATCTCCGTAAAACCCAAATGCCAAGGGCGACCCAGCTCGAACATGAGTGAATTTGATGCTTGTTCTCAAGGATTGACCCAGGAGAAGCACATGAGGGGTGGCATGCCTGCCTGTGTTTTGGGGAGTCAGTAACTTGGGAACTGTGACACCATTCCCCACATAGGCGCCCGAACACAACCCTCCCAGCGGGCCGGGCTGGCCGTGACCTGATGGACATGATCTAAGGCAAGAGACCCAAGGCAGGGAATGTCTCTTGCCCCACCCTTTCACAGTACGGAACACATTTAACTGGCGGTGTTTGGCCTCTTTAAGGTACTCCAGCCTTCAGAGTGGGATTGTTACATCCTGTGCCATAAAGGAGGCCCGGAAGCACAGGAGCCAGGTGGCAGAAGTTAGAGACTTTCTGTGATTGGGGAAATATCACCTTAGACCCAGCGTGGCCCGTTCAGGACCTTGGGTGCTTCTGGGATCACATCCATGGGCTGTTCTTTCCCATGGGGCACTTTGGACAGTGAGCACCCCGGTGGAGGTGGGGTGGAGCACCAGGAGGAGCAAGTGTTATGGGATCCCACAGGGGGAAGGGAGGGATGATTCCCCCTTTGCCCATCCCTGGAGCACAAAGTTCCCTACTCTGATGTGTCAGGCATCGGTGCCTGTGTCGGTATGGGTGGGGTGCCTCTTTCTTGACCAAGAAAGAACCACTCCTGGGGTCTCTGGGAGGCCATGGGCACATGTGCCTGGAAGCTGAGTGGAGTGTGAGGGCTCTACCCAGGACCTCTCCCCTGCTGCTTACTCCCACCATTGGGAGCCAGGCAAGGCGCTGTTAGTGCCCACTCGTAGCTCAGGCCCGTGCCCGTCACTCGGGCCCTTCCTGACTCCCCAGCTCAGCTCCTTTTGAGGTTTCCCTCCAGGCCCTTGTGGGCTAGGATAGAATCACAGAAGTTGACAACTCTGCTGCCTGCCTGCCTCAAGTCCAGGGGTCCCTCATGGGCAAGGTGGGTGGGCAGGTCAGGGGCTCAGCTTTTGGCTGAGAGTACAGGGTCCTTTTTCCATGCCACACTGATGGAGAACTGTTGGGCAGGGGGCTGGCCTGGGGGGCTGCTCTGGTGGCCCCTAATTCACCACTGGGACCAGATTGAAGGCAATATTTATTGCAGATTAAACTGCCTGTTGTCACTATCCAGACACGCAGAACCAACTGGCTATTTGCTCTTGGGCCAGGGTCTTGGGCTGAATATATGACCAGCATGTTCTTTTGCCAATGTGTGGGGGGCTCAGGCATCCAATGCTGAGTGGTCCCAAAAAGACATGACAGCTGAGAACTGGAAGGCTGAAGTCAGGACAGGAGGTACATCTGACTCTGGGGCTTGCAGCCAGCCCTGAGCTGTGGCAGCAGCCTTGCCCCTGCAAAAGACGGCTCTCGAGAGATCATCACCCACTGCACTCAGCCTGGACGAGCAGGGGAGTGAACTCCATCTTGATAAATAAATAAGACAGGCTCTGTGGATATTTCAAGAACAAAATGTGGGTCCTTCTGGCTGGCAGGATCTGGTGATCACTGAGCAGGTGGGGCTGGCAGGTGGGTCGAGCACAATTGGACCTGGCAGAGGGGAGCCAGAATGGTGTGGCCAGAGGCTGGACATCTGGTGCTTACTGAATCTAGGTATACATGGCAGAAAAGAACAAAGAGGCAATTACAACCCTCAGGCAGGTCTAAGGTCAGAACACTTTGTTGCCTTTTGCTCGGGTGCTGGGCTGTGCTGGGGCTGGGGGTGAGGATCAGGTGGGTAGTGGCCTGGGTGTCTCGAGCCTCAGTGGCTCGCCAGGAACTGGGCAGTCGCTGGGCACGAGGGGAGGGGCAAGGGGTATGTCACATCTACCCATGCGTTGTGTTCTCACCCCAGCTTCTCAGCCCTCACTGGGAGGGCAGGATGAGCAGGCACCAGCTCTGACCCACTCACCTGGTGACTCTGATGGCTTCTCACCCCAGCCTGTGTGCTTCCCTCTGTTGGAGAGTAAGAGTCCCAGGCTTCCTGCAGACAGAAGCCAACCACAAGCCACACCTTGTGGGCCCCACCCTGAACCCTCTTTTACCCCAGTGACCATTGAGACCTTAGCTGTTTTGGTGTCCTATTTGTATGTTACCTTTTTTTCCCAGTGTGTTTTCTGTAGCCAGAGCTTTGCTGTGTGGAGCTACACACCAGAGCCCCCACTATCCCCACAGGGCTGGTCATGCCTTGTAACGGTGTAAATGGCTGCTGCTGGCCAGATACAGTGGCTCACAGCTGTAATCCTAGCACTTTGGGAGGCCAAGGCAAGTGGATCACCACAATTGGGAGGCCAAGAATGGCCTGGCCAACATGGCAAAACCCTGTCTCTATTAAAATTACAAAATTAGCTAGGTGTGGTGGAGCACCCCTGTAATCCCAGCTACTGGGGAGGCTGAGGCAGGAAGAAATCACTTGACATTGGCAGGTGGGGCAGTGAGCCGAGGTAGCCACTTCCCTCCAGCCTGGGCGACAGAGCAAGACTCTGTCTCAAAAAATAAAATAAAATGAAATAAATAATTTTTAAAAAAAATGGCTGCTGCAGCGTGCACTGTTGAGTGCCACCCATCCCACATGGCTGCCGACCCTGCGTCTCCTTCCTTTTTTGTTGCTGAGTTCTTTTCTGTTCCCTGCTCTTCATCTGAACTGCTCTTGAAGCCAAGATGAAGGATGATGAGGGTGAGTTTTGACAGGGACCCCTCCTGAGGGTAAATCTCAGCTGAGAGGGGCAGGCCTTGCCCCATCCTATCATTTCCTCTTAGCTTCATTTCTGCCAGAGGTCATCAAAGTGCAGCCTGTCCCTACCTGCTCTTCTGCCTCCCATGAGCAAGGATGAATTTTACATTTCCAAATGGTCGAACAAACCAAAGAAGAATCATACTTTGTGGCGTTTTGAAATTGGAGTTTTCCACTTTTATAAGGAAAGTTCTATGAGATTGCAGCCATGCCCCTTCACTCACAGGTTGTCACCGAGGGAGGCTGCCGTCATGCTACAGCTGCAGATTTGAGTCATTGCAATCGAGATGGGTTGGCAAAGCTGCGAATATTGACTAACCATTTTGAGGAAGATTTTTTAGACCTTGGTTTGAGAATTGTCTGGTGGGACCCTGGGCTGCGGGTCTGATCTTCCCCCCTCAGACTTGGCACGACCTTCACTGGGGTGTCTGTAAGTGGGGGTGCCATGTGCCTGTGTGGGGTGTTGGCCCAGGCGTCAAATATTGGGGTGCTTGCCTCATGGTCACCCACCTCACCTGCAGAGGTCCTGGGATCTAATCCCAACCAGCAGGAGCTATTGGTCTTTGGTAACAGTCACCAGCGGCCCAGTTGCCACCTGCATCGGGGTTGTCCCCTGGGGCTCACTCTCTAGGTCAAGGATGGTACAGGGCTGATGTCCTGAATCACATTCTGGTGGAGTCTCAGACACTACAGGTGCGGAGTAATGCTGATGGCCCTACTGGAGTGGGGGCAGCCGCGAAATGGTTATAGATGCAGGACATTAAGGCAGCTGTGAGACTACTGGGAGTCACACCTCAGGTCTCACTCCGGTACCCAGCTGGAACTGTTTGTGCCCCGATGGTCATTATGCAACAGGACCCTGACATGACCAGACTGCTGTACAGGCTCTCTGCAGCTGGCCACAAAAGAGTCTTCTTTCTCCTCCCCTCTGCTACTTTGCTGGGTTTCTTGTCTCATTCTCACCCAGCCACTTCATTGCCTGAAAACAGACCCAAAATTGCTCCTTGGGCTGATAGTCATTTTTTTTCAGCCACCTGGAGTGGCTACATCTCCTGGAGAACTTTGATTTTCTAGTCACAGAGGAAAGGACAGGATACTGACAGGGCCTGGATAGAAGATGCTGAAGGGGCGTTGTGGGGAAGGGAGGGAGCAGGGGCCCAGCCTCTTGGGGCCTTCCTCTTAGGAGGCTCCCTCCTCTCCTCCAATCCCATGCCACCCCAGTCTGTTCTCAGAGGTGAATACAAACGCTTCCCTCCAAGATTGATTCATGGTTTCAGTCCCCTATTCACACCCTTTATTGAGATGGGTCTCCTCTTTCTCTGTGTATCAAACCCTCCCAATATATTTAATATGAAGAGAATGGAGCCAGGCAGTGTGCTGCCCAGGGAATCCTCTAACCCCTGGCCCGTGGATAAACCCCATCCCCACCCCCTCTCATGCTGCACTACCACCAGTGCCACCAGGGACAGGTTTTGGTATCAGGATGATGCAGGCCTCACTAAATGACTTGGGAGGTCACTGTCAATTGTTTGGAATAGTTTCAGAAGAAATGGTACCTCTAATTGCAGAATTGACGCAATGAAAACATCAGCCCTGAACTTTGGTTAGTAGGCTTTTTTTACTGCCTCAATTTTATAACTTGTTATTAGTTTATTCAAAGATTCAACTTCTTTCAAAAAATATTTCAAAAACAACAGATAAAACTAGCATTTAATAACAGAACAAAGGATCAGTAATATTTTAAGCAAAATCAGAAAGGTTACTTCAGTCTTATATTAGTTCACTCCATGCAGTTATCTCCTGTTCTGCTTGATATTCAGGAATATTTCACCTCTCTTTGAGAGTCCTGAAAGTTTTTTCTTTATTCTAATTCCAAAATTTGCAAAGTTATCAGAAACCTGCATTTAATAGCACCTGTCAACGTCCTACAGCTGATTATCAATCACCTTTCAAAGAGGATTAAAACAAGACAACAATTGTCGTGGATAAAGAGTCTTGGGACAGCCATTATTAAAACCACAATTGACAAGGAGATTTTTGTTACTTCTGTTGCATACAACAATTTTACATAACAATTATTACTATTAATAACATACACTAAGTCATATCAGATACAGGATTTTCTACTATTTTGAAACACATACCAACGGCAATTTTACCACAAACTACAACCCAAGGAAAACCAAACAACATTTCATATTTAACTGTGCTTTTCTTTTTTCGTTTTTGAATGGGGTTTCACTCTTGTTTGCCTTGAACTGGGTGCAACACTGCAATCTCAACACCCCGCTCACTACAATCTCTGCCTCCTGGGTTCAAGCGATTCTCCTGCCTCAGCCTCCTGAGTAGCTTGGATTACACATACCACAGCTGGTATACAGATGCCACCACATCTGGCTTTAATGTTTTAGCCAGCCATTTTTTTAGTAGAGACGGGGTTTCACCATGTTGGCCAGGCTGGTCTCTGCTCCTGATCTCAGGTGATCCACCCTCCTCGGCCCCCCAAAGTGCTGGGATGCAGATTGTGAGCCACTGTGCCCGGCCTGACAATGCTTTCTGACAATTCTTCCTGTATGATTTTTATACCAAATAAGCCAAATGTCATTTTTTTGTCCTTTTAAAGGGATCTACAATAATCTAAAAGATATTTAGGTAAGAAAAATACATAATTTATAATTTGATTTTTAAAAGTTTGTCAAATATCAAATCCCAGGTTATCATAAGTCACTCATTAACAAATGATAAATATAAAATTGCAGGCCGGGCATGGTAGCTCATGCCTGTAATCCCAGCACTTTGGGAGGCCGAGGCTGGTGGATCACAAGGTCAGGAGTTCAAGACCACCCTGTGGCTTAATAATAAACCTAGAAATACTGAGCATGGTGGCACATGCCTGTAATCCAAGCTACTCAGGAGGCTAGAGGCAGAGAACCAGCTTTCATGGTTTCTAAGCGATTACAGTGAACAAGTCCCCTCCTGCACTCCAGCCTGGGTGACAGAGTAGGACTCAATCTCAAAAAAAAAAAAAAAATTTAAAGAGGCAAAAACCTTTACTCTGTGTTTTCAGGCAATCCCGCCCTTTTCCTTTTGCTGCAGTTTATTCAAAGGGTAGACAAAAATCTTTCATTTTTAAAATATTACATGAAAATCTTGTTCACGGGAAAAAACTAGAAAATCTCTTCCTTGCATTGAATTACTATTGATGACTTCTAATTCTTAATAAAATCTTATAGACAAATCTATCTAGTCTTAATTAGTTTGACCATAAGAGTCCTATAATCCTTTGATAACACTTTACAATTTTTTGTGAAAGAGCAGATTAGTGCTCTAACAAAACCAGCTGTGCTTTTATTCCAGTGTCCAATTTATAAAAAACTGAATACCCTTTAACTTTAGCCAATATGTTAACACACAGAATTTCTTTTACAAGGTCCCCAATTTTTTGGCAAGCGCGATGAAACAAATGCCTGTAATCCCAGCACTTTGGGAGGCCAAGGCAGACAGATCACCGCGGTCAGGAGATCGAGACCATCCTGGCTAACATGGTGAAACCCACTGTTTCCACTAAAAGCTATCCACAAAAATTAACCAGGTGTGGTGGCGAGGCCCACCTGTAGTCCAAGCTGCCAGGGAGGCTGAGGCAGGAGAATGGTGTGAACCCGTGAGGCAGAGCTTGCAGTGAGCAGAGATCGCGCCACTGCACTCAGCCTGGAGGCGACAAATCCTCGCGTTAATTTTTAAAACCTTTCACAACTTGGATAGATCTTCGGTTCTATAATTTAGGCCAAAAGTAATCCACATTCCCATGACTTCTTGCAATCTTTTACCAAAAACACATTCTACTTTTTTTTAGCTGTATGTAGCATGTAAAAACTGTTTTATTTCCTAAAATTACTAAAAAGTCCATGCTTTAAAATGGCTTTATGACTTTTATTAAAACACCACGGTTTCCTATTTTTCTAAAAATATTTGATTTGAGCTCTTATTATTTTAAACCAATTATTGAAAGCTCTTTCATATTGCACACAATAAAATACACAGATGGCAGAGAGATCAAGTACCCTTTTAAGATTTTCATTTGTCAGTTTTTAATTGGATTCCCACACTAAGCTTCAGATTGGATGATGCCTCGAAAACAGAACCAGGAAAGCAAAACTTAAGCGGTTTCTACAGCCTAATAAGTAGGCACAACTGGAAGGCAAAACAGATCCCTCAAACTGACTCCCTATTTTTATAGAACCTGGATCCCCAAAGGAGAAAATTAGCCCATCTCCATTGGTGTGTACTTCTCAGAGGTGGGGGGAGGGGACATTTCCTTACACCTTCTGGGCGGCCAAGAAACACACTTCTCTGATTCAAATTTGCAAAAGCCAGTATTATCCCCATATAGCTGCCATTATACATCACTCAATGTATATTTCCTACTAGTGGGTGAGGGTTTGGTGGGACGTTGGGAGTTGGGGCAGGTGGGACGTGCGAGGGGTGAGATCTGAGAGCCTTAGACTTTGCAGAGGATCTATCACTTCCAATAGTCTTGGGGTTTCATGAAACAGATATTTTCCCAAAATATACTGTGTGGCACCTCCTCTATTTTCAAGGACTTCCAGCTATTTGGAGCTTGAATATCTGCATTTGAGTAAGCCAATTTTTGGGCCAGGCATGAGATTGGTTCACACACCTGTAATTCCAACACTTTGGAGCCGAGGCTGGCAGATCACTTGAGGTCAGGTTCAAGACCAGCCTGGCCAACATGGTGAAACCCATGCACTTCAAGGCTAAAATTTAGCAGGATGTGAGTCATGAGCGCACCTCCTTGACCCTAGCTGCTCTCAGGGAGGCTGAGGCGGGATAATTGCTTGATCTCAGGAGGTGGAGCTTGCAGTAGCTGCTCCCCACTGCATTCCAGCCACAATTGATGACAGAGCAAGGGCCTTATCAAAGTAGTAAAATAAATAAATAAATAAATAAAGCCAAATTTTAACCATGATGCTCTTTTTTAAGTATTTATTTATTTGACCCTGTTGAATGATTTTGCTCAGCCCAGGCTGGAGTCTGTGGATCTCAATCACTGCAACCTCCACATATCTGGGATTCTCCTGCCTCCCGAGCAACAGTTTGGCTAAAATTACCTCCACCATGCCTAGCTAATTTGTATTTTGAATAGAGATATAAGGGTTATTTTTCCCAGTCGAACCAGTATCAAACCTCGGGTGATCCCTCCCTCTGGCCCCTCCCAATTCTTCGGCGGCTCTACCATTTCAACTCAATTTATTTCATTCTCTTATTATTACTTGGCCAAACCCAGGCCAAAGTGCGTTAATTTTCTGACTTTTTGGCTTTGCTAACATAACCTCCCAGGTGGAAACCAATAGCTTTTTTTTTTTTTTGGAGACAGAGTCTCCCTGTGCCACCACCAAGCAGGTGCGTGGCCAAGAAGCTCGGCTCACTGCAACCTCACCTGCCTCCTGTTCAATGTAAAGCTCCAACTAGGTACGAACCTATCCCTGGCCACCAGATGTATTTTTCCAAAAAGGGTGGCAAGTTTTACAAAATCTAGATCTTTAAAAGTGATAGCCCACAGAGAAAGGAAAATCTAAGATGGTTCTACCATGGAAGAAGAGATCAACAAATGTTCATGCAGATATCAAATCACAAAGACTCTCATTTCTACAAGCCAGAAATTGAACCCAGCTACTGAGCTTCACAGCACTGAGCGGTCTCCACTGGGTCTTCAAAGAAGCCTCCAGCTCCAACCAATTGAGGAGCTTACCAAAATTTTTTTTTTTTTTTTGAGGCGGGCATGAAATCTCTCTACTGTTCCGTTGAAGCTCTACCTCCTGGATTCACGCCCTCAGTCTCCCAGTGGCTTCCTGGGACTACAGGGTGCCAC
>JAKGGE010000558.1:0-32737 GCA_023748175.1 Hoolock leuconedys | reverse complement strand
TATCTTATTATTTTCTTTGTATTCCTTTTAGTATTTTATTCTTGGGTAACTCGATATATATATCTAGTATTTCAACTATAAAATTAATATCTAGTAATATAGACTTAAGCATATAATAGATTTCTAATGCACATATATATGTAAATATTTTTTATTTGATCATCTTGTAAGTCATTTTAAACATAATTGTTTTGGTTAAAATTTTTACTTTTCATTTATCAATATATAATGAGATAGTCTTAGTAATATTTGAGATTTATTCTTAAATATCTCAATATTAATAACATAAGTTATCTCATTGCGCTCTCAATTCATTTAAAAATCTTGATGAGAAATTTCTTTGGTTCATATAATAAACCAAGATCACTATTATAAGTAAAATACGGTACTACATATAAATCCAATATAATAAACTTGTTCTAACCTATCTTTAGATATAAACATTAACTCAATAGTATTTTCTTAAATCTAAAAGAAATAATAATATTATGAAACTTATATGCCAATATGTAACCTTATTTAAAGTCATAATAAATTTCCTAAAATTTAGTACCAAATTTGATATTTCCTATCTCTTATCTACTAATCATTTAGGTTAATTCATATAATTTTTTCTTATCCATTTTCATCCAAATATTATTTCACATCTATATGATATTACCAAAATCATAATAAGTTACTAATATTATGATGATTCTTAACGAATTTATTTTAAAAAAATTAGAGAAAATATCTCGCTATAGTCGTATGCATTCTTTTATGGGCAAAAACCTTTAGCAATACGTAACTGAACGAGGTCAGCACCTGGTGTGCCTGGGGTCTGTGGTCTGCATTTAGCCGCTGTGGCGCTCCATGGGCAGCTGGGAGGTTGCAGTGAGGCAGTAAAGCAGTGACGCATGAGCGAGGCAATACATCAGCCCAGGCCCCGAGGGAGAGGTAATCCTGACTGGTGCCCGCCCAGTAAGTGTTTTGTGGGACGGTGTCTCACCCAGCCCCGGGGAGTGGCCACATATTGCCACGGTGGGGGTGGGGGGTAGCTGGGGGTCAGGCGGGTGTTGGGTGGCGGAAGGGAAACAGAGCTCTGCCCGGGCTGCTCCCAGAGGAGGACAGGTGGTTGCCCGCAATCCCACGCGGGCGCGGTAGATGGCCCACCTGCTTGTACCTTGCCCGCCCAGGATACCCGGACGCCTGGGAAGCGCAATGGCCGCTTCTCCTGTGGGAGTCTCTCACCGGGCCCAGACCTAGAAGGCAGGAATCCCAGGCGGGTCAGCCCGTAGGGAAGACATGCCCCTCATTGCCCAGCCAGTTCCCCACAAGAGAGCACGCCCCAAGCCCTCAACCCGGGTCTCCCAACCCCGGGTCCTAAAGCTCCTCCAGGAAAGTTCGGTATTCTTCCTCGCTGAGGGATGGTTCAAGCCAGGCGGGTTTCCTTCCAAGTCCTTCAGCTCCCCTGGGGCCTCTGCCTCTAGGAGTGCTGTGCCTGATGCAGACACTCTGGGCAATTTCTTGCAGCTCATCCAGAAGCAGGCCGTTGGGGAGAGACAAGCGCCCGGGCTCCTGGGGCGGTGGGGAGGGCGCCCGGACTGCTTGCATCTGCTCCTGCCGCGCGGAGCCCGGGGGCGCGGGCTGGGCAGGTGGATCTGCCTGCTTGGGTTCCCACGCCACCGCTATCTTAGCTTATTGGCCCCAGCTCCTCACGGACTGCCTGCACGGTGGCGCAAGCACTCGGCCCCCATGGGCCCTGCTTTGAGCTGGGCTCTGAGTTGTCCCACCGGGGCCATGGCCTGGTGCCGCCAGCAAGGGTCCCGTCCTCCGGCATTTGCTTAGGGCTGGGCGGAGGCCACCGAGGCACCGTGGGTGGGATAGCTCCCGGGGAGCCAGGGCAGTGTGCATGGGGAATCCCCCGCCTGCCTGTGGGACCAACCAGGGAGCAGGGTTACACTACCGGGAGGCCAAGCCACAGTCAGCCTGTGTGCCGTATGCACTTGCCACCATCATCTACCGGGTGCCTGGCCCTTCTGTTCTGAAAACAGATGTGAATCCCAGACCCATGGCCTGTTCTCCGGCTGTGTCCTTCCCTGGTGGCGAGCAAGCCTGGAACCCATCCTTCTCAAAGGCTCGACCAGCAGGGCGTCTGGGCTAAAGCACAGGAGTCCACTTTCACCTTCCCTTCTTGTGGGCCACGCCCTCTCGTCAGGGTGGGAGATTCCCACCGGGTGCTGTCTCCTTTCAGCTGGCTGACCTCTCATTCTTGAACCAAATCTGGACTCCTGGGCTCCGGAACGCCCGCCATGGCCTGGGCCAGCCGTTCTCTGATGGTGTGATGCCTCGGGTAACGAAGTTCTGCCTCAAAGCAGGCTCACAGGGCCTCACTTTGGCATCGTGGGTCCAGACGGTCTCCCTGCACTGGCCCTCGCCCGGCTTCAAGGGAGGGTGCTGTCCGGCGTGTCGGGAGAGCCACGCGGGAGCCCCGGGCTGGAATTTCTCACGGATGGACCCGGCAGAGAGAGTCCGAGGTGGCTCCCTGCTCCCAACCGCCTCCCGCCTGGCGCCAGGTCCAGCCGGGAGGCCGCAGACAGACAGCTGCTCTTATGAGGGGCCTCCACAGGCGGGGCAGCTCCACTCCTCTTGGCCTACCCTGAGCTCCTGTGACAGCCCGCCTCGGGTCTCTTCAGGGGCCCTCCCCAGGGCACTGAGGCTCAGCGCCGGGTGGGGGGTGGGTTGGGCAGGGCCGGAGGCCTGAGAGACGGGCGCAGAAGGGGAGAGGGGAAGCGGGTGAGGGGCGGGTTTCGGGCGGTGTCTGGCTCTTCCCGGACTCCTAGGAATCCCCAAGGGTACTTGAAGCCCCTGTGCTCCCACGCTCGGGCAGGGAGAAAGCAGCCTGAAGGGTGGGAGAGTGGAGTGTGGAACTGAACCAATCGGGAGAGTTCGAGTTTTTCAGGCCCTCTCCGATGAAGACACTCCTAATGGCTGTTATGCCACTGCTAAGTTGCAGACAGTCCACACACGCAGTGTGTGGCTCTGCTCATTTCCAGGTCGAAGACCAGAGCCAAACCCCAGAGACGAAGATATATCCCTGGCTTGGTGGCCTGATGATGGATTCCCCGCGGTTCCGTGATCGTGGGGAGCCCCGCAGTTTGGCCGTTTGGAGGCTGGCAGGCATGGAAGACAGGATGCTGGTCTTCCACCCTTCCCTGGAGGTGTATGGATGCCCGCAGTGCTCCGGAAGCAAACAGTCAACATGGTCAGTCTTTCGGGGCCGGTGAGACGTGAGAGACTGGCCCCCTTGCAGAGGGCCGAGTGACGTGGAATCCGAAATCACGCTTCAGTCGCCCTGAGTGTGGCTCCCTCTGGTCGGTGTTGTTGGCCTGGCGCCCGCTTTCGCAGGTCTCGCCTGGCCTGGGGATCTGTGGTCTGTAACCACGAGGGTGAAAACCCGACGGCAGCCTGAGTCCCCCGTCTTTTCTCTTCGAGGAAACCGCCCATTCCTTGGGCGACGGAACCTTGGCGAACGGTGACCTCACGATCGGGCCACGCTGCGAGCCGCACGTTGGGCTCCAGCTCCTGCCCGCTGGCGCTAAGCTGTTTTCCCCTGAGCACGGGGTCCTGTTGCTCCACAGGAGGCCCAGACCGCCTCCGCCTTCCTCCCTCTGGACCGTGCACCCCTCCCACCCCTCCCCCTCTGTCCTGTCGCCTCTGTCATTAACTCCTTTCCTCACTGCCCCTCTCTCCGCTGTCCCTCCCTCCCTCCTCCCTCCCTCCTTCCCTCTCCCTCCCTTCCAACGTCCCTCCACCCACCCTTCCATATCTCTAGGTCTCCTTCCTCTCTATCTGTACCTGCCTTCCTCCGGCGGAAATGCTCAGCATCCCTCGTGTGCCTGCTCCTGTGGTTCATGCTTATCCTGGCCAGGTGCCCATGGTGGCATATGGGAGGCTGTGAGGCATCAGGGCGACAGCAGAGTCAGATGGTGTTCTCGGGAGGAGGCCTGAACGCCACCCGGGTCTGTGTTTCATAGAGCCAGTGTTCTCCACCCAGCCCAGGGAGGACAAGGCTGGCGGGTGGGGGCTGGGGTGCCAGCTGGTGGTCAGGTGGGGGGTGGGTGGCCTAAAGGCAAGAGAGAGCTCTGCCAGGGTTGCTCCCCCAGAGGAGTGACAGGTGGTTGCCCGTTCACGCTGCACGTAGACGGCTCCACCTGTTGAAACCTGGGCCGGCTCCCTCGCCCGATCCCCTGGAGACGCCCGGAAAGGAATGGCAGTTCTCACAGCGGAGTCTCTACCGGCCCAGACCTAGAAGGGAGGAATCCCAGGCAGGTCAGCCGGGAGGGAAGACACGCCTCTGCCCAGCCAGCGGCTCCTCGGAAAGCAGGAGTCCTCCGCGACTGCCCCTCGGACCCTCGCCCCCACCCCAAGGCCCTAAAGCTCCTCCAGCAGAGCTCGGTATTCTTCCTCACTGAGGGGTGAAGGTAAGCCAGGCGGGCTCTTCCAAGTCCTTCAGGTCCCCCGGGCCCCTCGGTTTCTAGGAGGTTGCACCTGATGCAGAAATCCTTGGGCACGCCCCAGGAGCTCATCCAGCAGCAGGCCGGGTGGGGGAGTAGACAAGCGCCCGGGCTCCTGGGGCGGTGGACAGGGCGCTCGGACGGATTGCATCTGCTCCGGCAGCACGGAGCGCTCCGGGGGGGCGGGCTGGGCAGGTGGAGCTGCCCCGGCTTGGGGTTCCCACGCAGCCCCAGCCACCTGGGTCCCCTGGCCCCAGCCCCACCACGGACTGCCCTGGGACGGGGGGCAAGCACACCTCAGCCCTGTGGCCCAGCTTGAGCGGGAACTGGCTGTCCCACCGCCGCCAGGGTGTGGTGGCAGGCCATCGCACTGCGGGTCCCGTTCCTCCGGGTATTTGCTTAGGGGTTGCGGAGGCCACCGAGGCATCTGTCGGTGGGAGAGCACCCCTTACGCGGGAGCCAGGCTGCATAGGCGAACTCCCCACCTGCCGGGTCTACCAACCAGGGAGCAGGGTTGGCACCGGAGGGCCGCCAAGCACAGGTCAGCTTGTGTGGCGCCGGCGCGCCTTGCCACCATGTACCGGGTGCCTGGCCCTTCTGTTCTTGTAACCAGATGTGAATCCCGACTCCTCGGGAGGCCCATCTCTCTCGCCATTCCTTCCCTGGTGGCGAGCAGCCTGGAAAGCATCCTCTCAAAGGCCTCCCGACCAGCAGGGCTGCATGGGATGGGGTGACAGGTCCGGCCGCCTGCCTTCTGCAGTCGCTGCCCCACCAGCCAGGGCGATTCCCGCTGGTGTTGCCTCAGCTGGCGCGGGTTCTCCCTCGCTCTGGAAAGCAGATTCAACCCTGGCCTGAACCGATGGCCTGGACCAGCTGTTCTCTGGTGGCAATGCCCGGGTACGGGTTCCACTCAAAGCAGGCTCACAGGGCCTCGCTTTGCCTCGGGGTCCAGACGAGTCTCCTCCGCCGTCCTCGTCGTCTGGCTTCCGCGGGGAGGGTGCCGTTCAGTGTGCCGGGAGAGCCATCGCTGGGAGCATTGCACGGTTCGTCCACAGGAGGCCGGGCGCAGACAGCCAGCGTTTCCACGGCGTCTACAGGCAGGGAGAGGCTGCACCCTCTTGCCTGCCGCTGAGCCCTGGGACCGCCCTCGCTCGCCTCTCCTAGGGGCCCCAGCACTGGATGTCTCCTGGGGCGCAGGTCGGGTGGGGTGGCTACTGGGTGAGGTGTGGCTGTGTGGGGTGGAGGGGTGTGGCCGGAGGCCAGAGAGACGCAGCGGAAGGGGGAGAGGGGAAGGGTGAGGGGGTGGGTTTCGGGCGGGGGCTGGCTCTACAGGCCTATCCAGGGATCCCGTAGGAACTGGAAGCCGCTCCCTGGGTTCCCACGCATCTTCAGCAGGGCGAAACCAGCCTGTAAGGGTGGAGTGGAGTGTGAAACTGAACCTCCATGTGGGTCTTGAGTTTTACAGACCACTCTTCATGAAGACCCCCGATGCCTGTGGGTGTCGCCGTTACCGTGACCGTCTCAGCCACGCAGGTGTGTGGCTCCCGTCGAAGACCAGAGCAAAACCCCAGAGACAAGATACATCCCTCGGCGCGGCGGCTTGGACGATGGGATTCCCCGCAGGTTCCGCACCTGCGGGGAGCCCGCGGTATGGCCGGGTTTGGAGGGAGGGCGTAAGAGAGGATGCTGCTCTTCTTCCCTTCCCCTGGATGTTTCTGGTGCCCGAAGGGCTCCTCGAAGCAAACCGGCCAACATGGCCGTAGCCTCTCGCTGGGTGGGGCCGAGAGACGAGCCAAAGGCACCTTTGCAGAGGGCTGAGCCACGTGAATCCAAATCAGGCTTCAGTCCTCCTGATTGTGGCTCCTCCCATGGTCGGGTGGTCGGGCTGCCGACTGGCGCACTGGGCGGGCTCACTGGGGATGTGTGGTTGGAAACCACGGGTGAATACCCCACGGGCAAACCAGAGTCCCCGGCCTTTGTCCTTGATGAAACCGCATTCGGCTTTACCGGATCGAGTAACAGCCCTATTGTTGTTGCCGACCTTTAGCCTGCATTGTTTCTGCGAGAAAGAAATGAGTCTGACTGCGCCTTTGTTTTCTTCCTTTGTCTTCCTTTTTACGACTTTCTAATTTGTCCTTTCTCCGTTTTGATTAATTTGCTTTGCCCTTCCCTTCCATCCTTCCCTTGTTTCCCAGTCTTCCACGATCCTCCATTTTCTCCTGACCTGTTTCTGCTCTTTCCTCCTTACATTTCTTGAATGGTCAGCATCCCGGGTGTGCCCGGGGTCTGGGGTCTGCGTACAGCCGCCAGGCGCTCCACGGTGGCAGCTCCTGGGAGGCCGCAGAGGCACGGGTTGGCGAGCGACCAGGAGCAGAGGGCGAGAGTGGGCGCAGCCCTGGGAGCGAGAAGGGCCTGGACGCTGCCGGGCAAGGTGTTTCAGGGACGGAGTCTCCACCCAGCACGGGGAAGGACGCATACTGCCGGGGCGGGGGGTAGCAGGTGGTCAGGTGGGGGTTGGGTGGCAGAGGGCAAGAGAGCTCTGCCTGGGCTGCTCCCACAGGAGGCCAGGTGGCTGCCCACAAACCCGCTGGCGGTGCTGCTAGACTGCCCACTCTGCTGGCCTGGGCTGGTTCGGATCCCCGGACGCCCCAGGAGAATGGCAAGCCCTCCCAGCGTGATTCTCTCACCGGGCCTATTCCTAGAGACAGAAATGCCAGGCGGTCAGCCTGGGGAAGACACGCCTCAATGCCCAGCAAGGTTCCTCGCTGGCGAGAGGTAAGCACGCCTGCCGCTGTAATCTCCCCCGCCCCTGTGACTGCGTCCTAAATCTCCCTCCAGCAGAGCCTCGCAATCTTCCTCGCTGAGGTGGTTCCAGCCACGCTGGTTTTCCAAGTCCTTCAGCCCCTGGGGCCTCGGGTTTCTAAGAGTTTGCTCGATGCAGAAACTCTGGGCACGCCAGGAGCTCATCCAGCAGCAGGCCGGGTAGGGGAGAGCAGACAAGCCTGCCTCCTGGGGCGGAGGGGAGGGACCCCGGATCTAAGCTTGCATCTGTTCAAGGAGCCCGGGGGCATGAGCT
Organism: Hoolock leuconedys; assembly: GCA_023748175.1. Lineage (NCBI taxonomy): Eukaryota > Metazoa > Chordata > Mammalia > Primates > Hylobatidae > Hoolock > Hoolock leuconedys. The sequence goes on along the minus strand of JAKGGE010000558.1, from coordinate 25,165 downwards.
TGTGGGCATGTGGGAGCTGCACCCCGGCTTAAGCCATGTCAGCCTGCCACATGGGGCCCCTTGCCCCAGACCCACCACGGACTGCCCTGGGACATGGGTGACGCAAGCACACCTCGGCCCAGTGGACCAGCTTTAGCGGTTCCTGGCTGTCCCACCGTGCCAGGGCCTGGCAGGCCATCCTGCTGCGGGTCTGTGTCCTCCGGGCATTTGCTCGGGGGTTGCGGAGGCCACCGAGGCATCTGTGGGTGGGAGAGCGCCCCTTCTGGGGGAGCCAGGGCGGCATAGGCTAAATCCCCGCCTGCTGGGGCGACTGAACAGGGAGCAGGGTTTCACCCTCCGGGGGCCGCATTGCACAGGCCGCCTGTGTACTCCGGCGCCCTGCCACCCTGTACCGGGTGCCTGGCCCTTCTCGTTCTGAACCAGATGTGAAATCCACTCTGGGAGGCCCGCCTCCTGGCCAGTCCTTCCCTGATGGTGTGATGCCTGTTTATCCTTCTCAAAGGCCTGCACCAGCAGGGCGGTCTGCTGTGGTGGCGAAGGTCCGCTTTGCCTGCCTTTCGCGGGCCGCACCCCAGCCAGGGCCGGTGATTCCCCGCCGGTGCTTACTCAGCTTGTGTGAATCCTCATTCTGAAACCAAATCTGACCCTGGGTTCGAACGCCGGCTTTTGGCCTGGGCCAGCCGCTTCTGTGGTGGCGAGCGTTCGGTACGGTTCCGGGCTTCAAAGTGGCTCGCAGGGTCTCGCTTTGGCTCAGGGTCCAGACGGGTTTCCTGCGCTGTCCTCGTCCTTGGGCTTCTGTGGGGAGGTTGCTGTCCGGTTGCGTCGGAGAGCTACTGGCGGGGAGCCCCGCCGGAATTTCACGACGCGGGACCCCCGCAGAGAGTCCGGGAGAGGGGCCCCCTGATCCCCAGCCGCCTGGGCGCACTGCATCTGCGGTCCAGCGGGAGGCCGGCGCAGACAGCCAGCGGCTCTTAAGAGGGCCCACAGGCAGGCAGGCTCCACCCGTTCTTGCCTGTCGCTGAGCCCTGGGACAGCCCGCCCTCACCCTATGAGTGGCCCGAGGGAACTGAGGCCTGGGGTGTCGGGAGGTGGTGGGTGGGTGGGGTGGGGCCTGGGGCCTGATAGATGAAGCAGAAGGGGGAGAGTGGGAAGGGGTGAGGAACGTGGGTTTCGGGCGGGACTGGCGATCCGGACATCTGCAGGAATCCAGCTGCGGGCCAGCCGCCCCTGTGCTCCCCATGCCTTCGGCTGGGAGAAAACAGCCTGAAGGGTGGGAGGGATTGTGGAACCGGAACCTCCGGGAGAGTCTTGAGTTTTCCAGGCACCCTCTCCGTGAAGGCCATTACACCCAATGCCTGTGGGCGTCGCCGCTGTCAAGGGAGTCTGCATACCAGGTGTGTGGCTCCCGTCAGTTTGCAATCGGCGACCAGAGCTAAAACCCCAGAGACAAGATACATCCCTCCCTCCCTCCCTCCCTCCCTCCCTCCCTCCCTCCCTCCCTCCCTCCCTCCCTCCCTCCCTCCCTCCCTCCCTCCCTCCCTCCCTCCCTCCCTCCCTCCCTCCCTCCCTCCCTCCCTCCCTCCCTCCCTCCCTCCCTCCCTCCCTCCCTCCCTCCCTCCCTCCCTCCCTCCCTCCCTCCCTCCCTCCCTCCCTCCCTCCCTCCCTCCCTCCCTCCCTCCCTCCCTCCCTCCCTCCCTCCCTCCCTCCCTCCCTCCCTCCCTCCCTCCCTCCCTCCCTCCCTCCCTCCCTCCCTCCCTCCCTCCTCCCTCCCTCCCTCCCTCCCTCCCTCCCTCCCTCCCTCCCTCCCTCCCTCCCTCCTCCTCCTCCTTCCTGGAGGGGTCAGCATCCCCGGGTGTGCTCTGGGTCTGTGGGAGTTCATGCTATCCGTCACCAGCCTTGACCGGCAGCCAGAGAGGCTGCAGAGCCCATGTCCAACAAGTTCCGGAGGGAGAGGCCTGACCGTCTGGGTCTCGTGTTTCATGGATTCATGGCTCCACCCAGCACCTGGGACGAGCATTGCGGGGTGGGGGCGGGGTTGCTGGTGGTCAGGACCGGGTGGGGTATGGAAAGGCAAGTAGAGCTCTGCCCGGGCTGCTCCCAGAGGAGGCCAGGTTGTTGCCCGCAAACCCACGTGGGCGCAGTAGACGGCCCACCTGCTGGTGCCTGGGCCGGCTCCGGCTCCAGGATCCCCGGGACGCCCGGGAAGGAATGGCAGTTCTCCGTTGTGCGGAATCTCTCACCGGGCCCAGACCCAGAAGGAAGGAATCCCTGGCGGGTCAGCCCACAGTGAAGACACGCCCCTCCTTGTCCAGAGAGGGATCCCCGCGAAAGAGAGGCCACCGCCTGCCCACCCCCTCCGCCCTCTCACCCTCAAGGCCCCAAAGCTCCTCCAGTAGAGTCTGTATTGTTCGCTGGAGGGTGGTCTGCCAGGTGGCTCTTCCAAGTACTTCAGCTCCCGGGCCTCGGTTTTCTAGGAAAGGCTGCCTGATGCAGAAACCCTTGGGCACGCCAGGGCTCATCCAGCAGCAGGCCGGGTGGGAGGACAGCCCAGTCTCCTTGGGCGGTGTTAAGCGGTGGCTTGCATCTGCTCCGCACGGAGCCCGGGGCGCAGAGAAGTTTTGCAGGTGAGCTGCCCGCTTGGGGTTCCACGCCGCCTCTGGCTACCTGGGGACCCTGGCCACAGCCCCACCACAGACAAGCCATGGGACGGGTGGTGCAAGCACAACTAGACCCTGTGGCACAGCCACCTGCTTGTCCTCGCGCCATGGCCCGCAGGCCGCTACGGCGCGGTCCCGGGCCAGTCCCTCTGGCATTTGCTCGGGCTGCGGAGGCAAACCCAGGTGCCTGTGGGTGGGAGAGCTCCTTCCGGGGAGCCGGGTGGGCGCCATAGGAGAAATCCCTCGCCTTGCCGGGCCACTCCCACCAGGGAGTAGGCCACCAGCCGGGGTCAAGGCGGCCCAGGCCGCCCAGAGCCGGTGCCCTGCCACCCCTACCCGGTGCCTGACCTTTTGTTTCTGAAACCAGATGTGAATCCTGGACTCCTGAGAGTCTGTCTCTCTGGCCAGTTCCTTCCCTGGTATGCATGCCTGGATAGCATCCTTCAAAGCTCCTCGGAAGAGCAGTGGGCTGGCTCCGCCTGGAAGCCGGGGGCGATGGGGGTCCGCCAGCCTGCCTTCTTATGTATTTCTGCTGCCTCCCCGCTAGGGCTGAGATTCCCGCCGGTGTTGCCCCTCAGCTGGCGTGACCTCTCATTCTGAAACCAAATCTGCACTCTGGGCTCCGGAACGCCGATGGCCTGGGCCAGCCATTCTCTGGTGGCAATGCCCGGGTACTGATTCCGCTCAAAGCAGGCTCGCAGGGTCTTGCTTTGGCTGGGTGTCCAGACGAGTCTCCTGCGCCGTCCTCCTCCTCGGGCTTCCACGGAGAGGTTGCTGTCCGAAGGTGTCGTGAGCTATCAGGAGCCCCGGCCGGAATTTCACGGACGGAACCGGGCGAGAGGTCCGGAGGATCCCTGCTCCCAGTCGGCTTCCCGGCGCATCAAGGCGTCAGGTCCCAGGGAGGCCGGGCGCATGTCAGGGGCTCTTAGCGTGGGCCCACAGACAGCAGGCTCCACCCCTTTGCCTGCCTGAGCCCTGGGAGGCCCGGGCCTCGCCTCCTGAGGGGCCCCAGGGCACTGGAGTCCCAAGGCCAAGTGGGTACAGGTACGGTCGGAGGGGCCTGAGAGACGACACGGAAGGGGGAGAGGGGGAAGGGGTTAGGGGCGTGGGTTTCGGGTGGGGGCTGGATCTCCATACCTCTGCAGGAATCCCGGGTACTGGAAGGCCCTCCTGTGTTCTGCCTACCTTTGGCAGTGAGAAAGCAGCCTCAAGTGTGAGGGATTTCAGGAAGCGAACCTCCGGAGAGTCTTGAGTTTTCCAGGCCACGTGAAGACACCCAATGCCTGTGGGCCGCCACACACAGTGCCCCACACACACGCGAGGTGTGTGGCTCAGCTCATTTCCAGGTCGAAGACCAGATGAAACCCCAGAGACGAGACATCCCCGGGCGGGGTCGCCTGACATCGATTCCCATGTCCAAAGTGGGAGCCCGGGTAGTGTGGCTTGCTTGGAGGCTGGCAAGGAGTGCTGGGCGACAGGATGCTGGTCTCCACCCCTTCCCCTGAGGTCTGGATGCCCGCAGAGGCCCGGGAAGCAAAACAGTCAGCGGTCAGCCTTCAGCCTGAGACGTGAGCGACTGGTCTCCCTGGTGCAGAGGGGCCAAGTGAGGGAACCCAAAATCACGCCTCAGTCGGCCCCTGAGTGTGGCTCCTCTGTGGTCGGGCTGTCGGAATTGGCGCCTCTGCTGCAGGCTTGGCCTGCCTGGGGATGTGGTCTGTAAAACCGCCCAGGGCAAAATCCCGACACAACCCGGTCCACCGTTTCGGAACCGCTTCATTCTTCAGGATTTGAACCAAGCGACCGGTTCTGCCACCGCTGCTGACAGTTCTGTCTTCAGTTCTCCGCCAGCGCTTTGCTGCTTTCCGTGGCGGTTCTGTTGTTCCAGGAGGCGCCCGACCGCATTTCTGTTTTCCTCCTTCTGACCTGCACCTTCCTCGCTTCTATCCGTAAGCCGTTTGTTATTAACTGTTTCACTGCTCCTTTCTCTTATCTCTTTCCTACCTTTTCCTTTCCTTTCCTCTTTTCCTTCCTTTCATTGTCCTTTTCCGCCTATCTTTGTTACTTCTGGTTCTTCTTCTCTGCATTCATTCTGTTTTCCTCTGACCCTGAGGGGTCAGTGCATCCCCGTGTGCCTGGGGGTTCAGGCTAGCCGCCAGGCGCTCCATGGTGGCAGCCGGGAGGCTGCAGAGGCACGGGTGGGCGAGCACGCATGAGGTGGGAGGCGAGACGGGCGAAGTCAGAGGGAGAGAAGGCCTGCCGGTGCCCGGCCCTGTCATGATGGTCTCCCAGCCTTCCGGGGAGGCGCAATTTATACGCTGTGGGTGGGGGCGGGGCTAGCTGCGGTCAGGCGGGGTGGGTAAGAAAGACAGGAGAGCTCTGCCGCTGCCACCTGAAGAGGCCAGGTGGTTGTTCAAACCCGCCGTGATGTGCAGCGGGTTGGACGCTCCACCCACAGCCTGGGCCGGCTCCTGCCCGGGTCCCCACCCTGAAACAATGGCAGTTCCCCGCTGTTCAGAGTCTCCCCACCGGCCCAGACCTAGGCAGGAATCCCAGGCGGTCAGCCCGAGGGAAGCGACACGCCCTCCTTGCCAGCCATAAATCTAAAGAGTATTCCACTGCCCTGCCCCAACCACGTCCCAACCCCACGTCCTAAAGCTACTAAAACCAGCAGAGCCTGGTTTTCTTCCTCGCTGATGGTGGTTCCAGCCACGCGTGCTCTTCCAAGTCCTTCAGCTCCCCGGGGCCTCGGTTTCTTGGAAAGGGTTGGGCGCCACAAAACTCTGGGCACGCTTGCAGGGAGCTCATCCCAGCAGCAGGCCGGTGAGGAGAGTAGACCAGCGCCCAGGCTCCTGGGGCGGTGGGGATTGCGTTTGGACTGCTTGCATCTGCTCCGGCCACACGGAGCGCTCCGTGGCCACGGGCTGGGCAGGTGGATCTGCAACCACGGCGCCGCCTCGCCACCCAAGCCCCTGGCCCCAGCCCCACCACGGACTGCCATGGGACGTGGGTGCTTAGCACACCTCGCCCTGTGGCTCCAGCTCATGGGCCTGGCTGTCCCACCCCGGCCAGGTCCCGCATTCCGCTGAGCTGGCGGGTCCCGTCCCTGGCATTTGCTCGAGGGTTCAGGATGCCACAGATCTGTATGGTGTTACCACGGGAGCCAGGGCGAGTAGGGTAACGCCGCCGCCGGGCGACCGACCAGGGAGCAGGGTGACACACGCGGGGGCCACGTTGCACAGGCCGCCTGTGTGCGCCGGCGCCCTGCCACCATGCACTGTGCCTGTGGGTTCTTCCGGGTTCTGAAACCAGATGTGAACTTTGACTGCAGGCCCGCTCTCTGGGCCAGTCCTTCCCCACATGCATGCCTGAAAGAGGTTCCTTCAAATGCCTCCTCGGGTCCAGCTGGGCGGTCTGGGCTGGGGTGACGGGGGTCCGCTTTCTCCTGCCTTCTTGCTTGCCCAGTATCCCCAGCCAGGGCCGAGATTCCCGCCAGTGCTGACTCAGCAGGCGTGACCTCTCATTCCCAGAAAGTTCAAATCTGACCTCTTATCCTGAACTGGATGGCCTGGGCCAGCCGCTCTCTGGTGGCTATGCCTAGTTACTGTCTCGGCTTCAAAGTAGCTCAGAGGGCCTAGCTTTGCCTCGGGTAGAGATTTAGTCTCCTCCCGCCATCCCTCCCTCGGCTTCCACGGGAGGGTGCTGTCTGTCGGGAGGCATCGGGAGCACGGCACTGGGAGGTTCGGCCCCAGCCAGGAGGCCGGTGCAGACAGCCAGCGGCTCTGTCAAGGCTCCACAGGCAGGGAGGCAGGCTCCACCTCTGCAGGCAGGTTCTCCTTCTTGGATGCAGACCGCCTCCTGAGGGCCCTGAAGAGATACCGGGCGCAGGGTGGTGCTTTTGGTGGTGGGGTCATAGGATGAGGTGGGGTTGGGGGGTTGGGAGCGGTGGGTCCGGAGGCCAGAGAGACGCAGCAGAACGGGGAGAGGGGTGATGGGGTGGGTTTTCGGTCAGGCTGGCTCTATGGCCTCCAGGTATCCAGGCGTGGAACTGGAAGCCGCCCCTGGGTTCCCACCATCTTCAGCACGGAAACCAGCCTGGGGCGTGGAGGGCGTGGAACTGGAACCTCCTGCAAGCCCTGGTGCCTGCCAGGCCCCCTCTCCACGTAAGACACCCGATGCCTGTCGCAGGTGGCTGTGCTGCCGTGACAGTCTCACCCACGAGGTGTGTGTGGCTCCGTCAAGACCCGAGTTTAAACCCCAGACAAGATACGGTCCCCATGGCTTGACGAGTGATTCTGTGTCCCCGCAACTTGGGAGTCTATGTGCCAGTTTGGAGGGAGCTACAGAGAGGATGCTGTTCTTTCCTCCTCCCCTGACAAGCTTAAGATTCAAGAGGCCCGGAAGCAAACCATCACGAGCACCGGGTGTGGGGGTAAATGGAGAGACGGGAGCTACTCTGAGCAAGCCTGCTGTCCATCACAGCCCCGCAGCCAGCCTGCGGGTCCCGGGTCCTCCGGCATTTGCTCGGGCGGAGGCCACCGCGGTGTCTGGAGGGTGGGAGAGCGCCCCTTCCGGGGGTGCCAGGGCGGCGTAGGCAAAATCCCCACCTGCCGGGGCGCCCGGAACCAGGGGAGGGTGACACGCTTAGCCACGTTGCACAGGCCGCCGTACGTCGGCCACTCCTATACCGTGCCTGGCACTTCTGCTCCCAAACCAGAGATTCCTGACCTCGAGGCCACCCTGGACAGTCATTCCCCTGGATGCATGCATGCCTGGAAAGCGATCCTTCTCAAAGACCCGGACCAGCAGGGCAGTCTGGGCTCGGGTGATGGGGGTCCGCCTCGCTCTCTTGCCACGCCTCCCCGCCAGGGCCGGAAGCACCCCGGCCGGTGCTGCCTCTAGCTATAGTGACTCCTCTCATTCTGGAAACCAAATGTGACCCTTTGCTCTGAAGGCCATGGCTCGGGGCCAGCCGTCTCTGGTATGGGCGTAAGCCCTGGCACGGCCAAAGTGGTTGCGAGGCCCTGGCCAGCTCGGGTCCAATGAGTCTTCCAGCGCCTCGGCCCCCTCGGCTTTCGCTGGGAGGTTGTCCCAAGGTGCCAGGGAGCCACCGCGGGAGCCCCGGGCCGGAATTTCAATGGACGGAACCGGCAGAGAGAGCGTCCGGGAGGGCTCCCCTGCTCCCTGGCCGCCCAGGCACCTGTTCGTCCAGCCGGGAGGCCAGGCAGCCAGCTGCTCTGTGGGCCCACAGCAGGCAGGCTCCACCCTTCTGCCTGCAGCTGAGCCCCGGGAGAGCCTGCTGCCCGCCTCCCAGGGCCCGGCACTGAGACGCCTGGGGCGCCTGGGGTTCGGGTGGCGGGTGGCCGGAGGCCTGAGAGAGAGAAGCGGAAGGGGAGAGGGGGAAGGGGTGAGGTCGTGGCTCGGGCGGGCTGGCTCTCCAGACCGCAGGACCCCGCTGGGAGCCGCCCCTGTGCTCCCACTCATCTTCGGGCAGGGAGAAAGCAGCCTGAAAGTGGAGGCGTGTTGAACCGAACCCGGGAGACTTGTGCCCCTCCGTGAAGACACCCAATGCCTGTGGGCGCCGCCAAGTCGCTGCGACAGTCTCACACAATACACGCAGGTGTGTGGCTCCCGTTTATTTCCAGGTCGAAGACCAGAGCAAAACCCCAGAGACGAGATAACGGCGGGCGCAGCCTTCACCATGGATGCCGTCCAGCAACGTGGGGAGTCTGCAGTGAAGCCTTGTGGCTGGCAAGCAGGTTGCAAGACATGTTGCCCTCACACTCGCGGAGGTGCGCGCGTTCAGGGCCCGGAAGCAAACAGTCAACATTGTCAGCCTTTCGGGGGGCCGGAGAGATGTGAGCGACTGGCCCCCTTGCAGGGGCCGTGCGACGTGGTATCCGAAATCATGCTTCAGTCGTCCTGAGTGTGGTTCCTCTGTGGTCGGGGCTGTCGGCCTGGCGATCCGGGCCATGCAGGCTCGGCCTGCCTGGGATGTGTGGTCTGTAAACCACGAGGGTGAAACCACCGCAGCCCGAAGTCCCCGTCTTTTCTTCGCGGAAACCGCCTATTCTTAAGGGACGGAATCAAGTAACGGAGGTTCTGCAGTTACTGCTGCGCGACGGGTTTGCCCCCAGCTCCGCCGGTTTTCCTGAGTTCCTGTTGCTCCAGGAGGCCCGGAGACCGCTTCTGTTTCTCCTCTGCAGGCCGCACAATCCCGCGACTCCTCTGTCTGTCGGTCGCTTGCCCTCCGCACCGCTCTCCTCTCCGCCCTCCCTCCCTCCTCCCTTTTCTCCTCCTCCTCTTTTCTCCTCCTCCTCCCAGACCATAATGTCCTTCCGCTTCATCCTCCGTCCTCGGCCCTCTTCTCCATCTTACCTGGTTTCTCCTCCTGCCTGGGCTGCATCCCCAGGTGCTCTGGTCTGTTCATGCTTTAGCCGCTTTAGCGCTTTCCATGGTGGCAGCAGCCGGGAGGCCGAAAACGGGTGGGCTAACGATGGCAGAGCTGAGGGCGGACGCATGGTGCCCGGGAGGGAGTGGGAAGGCTCAGAGTGCCTGGGTCCGGTGTTTCAGGATGCGGGCCTGCCACCCAGGCCGAGGGAGGGACGAGCATATTGCCGGGGTGGGAGTTCAGGGGGTAGCTGGTGGTCAGGCGGGTGTGGGGTGGAGGAAAGGCAAGGGAACTATACTCAGGTTGCTCCTAGAGGAGGCCAGGTGGTTGCCCCAGTTAAGCGCCAAGATGCGCTGACCGCTCCACCTGCTGGTACCTGGGCCGGCCCAGGCATCCCAGGCCCGGGAAGGAATACTGCAGTTCTCGTGCGAGCTCCCTCACCGGACCAGACCTAGAAGGCAGGGAAACCCAGGCGGGTCAGCCCGAGGGAAGACCGCCCCTCCCTGCCCAGCCAGGGTTCCCCGGCCAAAGAGAGGCCACCGCCTGTTCAATCTCATCCCCAACTCGCTGGCCCTAAAAGCTCCTCCGCAGAAGCCTCCGTATTCTTTCCCTCGCTGAGGGGTGGTTCCAGCAGGCGGGCTCTTCCAAGTCCTTCAGCTCCCCTGGGACCTCGGTTTCTAGAAAGGTTGCTTGCAGCTTTTCCTGGGCACCAGGGATATCCCAGCAGAGGCCGGTGGGGATTGAAACAGCCTCGGCTCCTTGGGTAGGGGAGGGCCTGAGGGCTTCTTCTGCATCTGCTCCGCCTAGTGCAGCGCCTGCGGCGCTGGCTGGCTGGGTGGGAGCTGCGCCGCGGGGCCTCCCACGCCGGCTGACCGGGGCCTCTCAACAGCCCCACTACACTGACTGCCATGGGACCCAGGTGGCGCAAGCACACCCCTGCCCTGTGGCCCAGCTGGAGTGGTGCCTGGCTGTCCCACCCCAGACCCTGCAGGCCGCTCTGCTGTGTGTCCCGGTCCTCCGGCACGGTCGGGATTATGGGAGGCCACCCCAGGCGTCTGTGTGTGGAGAGCGCCCCCTTCCGCTGGAGCCAGGCCATAGGGCTAATCCCTCGGCCTGCCGTGACCACTAGGGACCAGGGCTACCCGGGGGCTGGCAGCCAGTCCGGCCAGTGTGCTGCCAAAGGCCTGCCCCAGTACCGGTGACGGGCATTCGGTTCGGAAACCAGATGTGAATCCTGGACACCTGAGAGGCCCTCATTTCTGACCAGTCCTCTCCCTGCATGGTGCATGCCTGGTGCCGCATCATTCTCAGCCTGAGCAGCAGGCGCTCCGGCTGGGGTGACGGGGTCTGCTTGCGTCTCTGCGGTCAGACTTCCCGCTAGGGCCGAGATTCCCGCCGTGCTGCCTCAGCTGGTTTAACCGGTCATTCTGAAACCAAATCTGGACTGCGGCCCGGAAGGCTGAGCCTGGGCTGCTCTGGTTGCATGCCCGGTATAGATTCCGGCCAAAGTAGGAGGCCTACTGGGCCTCGCTTTGTTGGCTCGGGTCCAGACGAAGTTTCCTGCACGCCTCGTCCTCGGGCTTCCGTGGGGAGGGTGCTGTCCAAAGGTGTCCGGAGAGTCATCGCGGCGAGCCCCGGCAAGAATTTCACGGACGGAACCGGGCAGAAAGAGTCCGGAGGTCTCCCCTGCTCCACAGCCGGCTCAAGACTGCATCTTTCAGTGGGTCCAGCTGGGAGGCCGGCACAGACAGCCAGCGCGGCTCTTATGAGGACCCGGGGGCAGGCAGCTCCACACCTTCTGCCTTCCGCCATACTGGAGCCTGAGAGCCTCCCTGCCCAAGGGCCCCAGGGAACTGAGGCCAGGGCTGTAGGGTGGGGTGGTGGGCGGGGCCGGAGGCTTGAGATGAAGCAGAAGCGGGGAGAGGGGGCAGGGGCAGGCTGGTTTCAGGCTGGGCTGGCTCTCCGACTCCTGCAGGAATCCCAGTACTGGAAGCCGCCCCTGTGCTCCCATGTGTCTCGGGCAGGGAGAAAGCAGCGCCTGAAGGGTGGAGTGGGAGTGGAACCGACCTCCGAGAAATGAGCCTTTCCAGGGCCCCTCTCCTCCGTGAAGATACCCAACTGCCTGTGTGGGCGTCGCCGCTGTCATGACAGTCTCACACACGCAGTGTGTGGCTCCTGTTCATTTCCAGGTCGAAGAGCAGGGAGTCCCCAGAGACGATACATCCCCGGTGGCCTGACGAGATTCCGGCAGAACCCGCAATGTGGGAGCCCTGCAGTGTGGCCCGTTTGGAGGCCGGGCGGGCGGCCAGATGCTGGCTCCCACCCCTTCTGAAGTGTCTGGGAGCCCGCATGGCTCCGGAAACGAACAGCCAACATGGTCAGGGCTTTCGGGGGGCCGGAGAGACGTGAGCGACCGGCCCCCAGAGTGGGGTCCAGCGTGGGAATCTGGGACATCACGCCAGTCGTCCTGGAGTGCGTGGCTCCTCTGTGGTCCGGCTGCTGCCTGGCGCCTGCAGTGGGGCTTGGCCTGGGGATGTGTGGCCTGTAAAACACCGGGTAAAACCCGAGCAGCCCGAGTCCTCTTTCGAAACCGCTTCATTCCTTTGATGATTTGAACCGGTAACGAAAGATCGCCGCCACGCGGTTCAATTTCTCATGACGGCGCGTTTTTCCCCTGAGTTGTCCTGTTCCTCCAGAGGCCTCGAGATCTTCTGTTCTTCCTCCCCACCGGCAATCTTCCGTTTCTCCTCCCTCTGTCTGGCGACGCTTCTGTCATTCCTCCTGCCACTTCTCCGCCCCTCCTCCCTCCCTCCTCCCTTTGTCCTCCCACCTAATTCTTCTATCCGACTTCTTCTCTCCATTCAATTTACTTCAGGCACTATTCAGGAGCCCATGCTAGGCCGCCAGGTGTTCTCCATGGTGGCAGCTGGGAGGCTGCAGAGGCACGGGTGGGCGCCGCACGGGCGGAGCTGAGGCTGGGCGTCTCGGGAGGGAGAGAAGGGTCTGACGGTGCCCTGGCACGGTAAGCCTCGGGACGCGGGGTCTCCTGCACCCAGCCGGGGAGGACGCATGTTGCTGGGGTGAGGTCGGGGTAGCAGGTCAGGCTGGGTGGGGTGGAGGAAAGGCACAGAGTTTCACCCGGGTTGCTCCTCCTGAGGCTCAGTGACCGCCCAAAGTAGCCTCCACCCAGCCTGTTCCGTCAGTCCGCCCAGGAACCTGCCAATGGTAGCCCTATGGTTTCGGGAGTCTCTCTCACCAGGCTCCAGATCTAGAAGGCAGGAATCCCATGCTGCCTGCTCCTGAGGTCTCACCCTCCCTGCTCCTGTGCCGTGCCTCCCGCTGGCCACTGCCCTGCCTTACACCCCAGCCCATCCGCCCCAAATCTCCTCCAATGAGCCCGGTATTCTTCTCGAGGGTGGAACGGTCAGGCGGCTCTTCCAAGTCCCAGCTCCCCGGGCCTCTGTTTCTGGAAAGTTTGCTCGGATGAAATTCTGGCACCCAGAGCTCATCCAGCAGCAGGCCGGTGAGGAGTGCAGATGCTTCCGTGGGCTCCTGGGACGGGAGGGCCTGGACGGTGCCCCATCTGCTCCTGCCGCTGAGCACTCTGGGGTCGGGCTGGTGAGGCTGCCCCCCGACTCTGGGGTCTCAAGTCGCCTCTCTGCCACCTTTCTCGCCCCTGGCCCCAGCCCCCATCCCGTGACCGCTCTGGATGGGATGGCGGGCACACCTCTGCCTGTGGCCCAGCTTTCAGCGAGGGCTCAGTTGTCCCACCACGCCAGGGCTCCGGCAGGCCCGCGCCTGCAGGTCCCGGGTCCTCTGGGCATTTGCCTGGGATGCGGAGTCCCAGTCATCTGTGGGTGGGAGACACCCTCCGGGAGCCAGGGCATGAGGGCGAGTATCCCCGGCCTGCCGGGGCAAATCCCACCTGGGAGAGCAGGGTGACACTGGCCGCTGGGCATGGGACGCCTGGTGTGTGCTCGGGTGCCCGCCACCCCAGCCCAGGTGCCTGGCCCTTCGGTTCTGGAAACCAGATGAATCCCGGACTCCTGAGGCCCGCCTCTGGCCAGTTCTTCCCCAGAAGGAGGCCTTAGTGCCATCCTTCTCAAAGTCTCGAGCAGCAGGGCAGTTCCTGGGCTAGTGGACGGGGTCCGCTGCCTGCCTTCTTATGCGTGGCCGGCCCCCGGCCAGGGCGGAGATTCCTCACTGTGCCTCAGCTGGGAGTGACCTCTCTGCTCTGAAACCAGATCTGGACCTGGGATCCGAACCCCATGGCCTGGGCCTGCCATTTCTCCTCTGGTGGCCATGCCCAGGCATCGGCTCCCAAAGGCTCTCAGCAGGGCCCGCTGCCTCTGGAGAGTTCAGACGAGTCTCCTCCGCCGTCCCGTCCCGGGCTTCCTGCAGGAGAGGGTGCCGTCTGGGGCAAATGGCAATGCTATCGCGGGAGCAATCAAGATGAGGTCTCCGTCCAGCTTGTGAGGCCGGGCGACAGCCAGCTGCCTTACCAAGGCCTACAGGTGTCTAACCCTTCTGCTCGCCGCTGAGCTCCTCCTGGGACAGCCCTCCCTGCCCCTGAGGGAGCCCCATGCACTGATGCCCTGGGGGCGCAGGCTGGGTGGGGGTGGAAGCATTGGGTGTGGTGGGGTTGTGGGTGGTGGGAGGTGTGGGGCCTGAGGCCGGAGAGACGGCAGGAAGCCGGGGAGAGGGGCGTGAGGGGATTGGTTCGGAGGGCTGGCTCCGGCCTCCTCCAGGATCCCATGGAACTGGCTGCCCTGGGTTCCCACTGCCTCTGGCAGGGAGAAACCCAGCCTGGAAGGGGTGTAGTGGAGGTGGAACTGAACCTCCATGTGGGTCTTGAGTTTACAGGCCCTGTCCGCAGACACCTGAGCCTGTGGGTGTCTCCAAGCTGTGACAGTCTCACCACGCAGGTGTGTGGCTCCCCTCGAAGACCAGAGCGAAACCCCAGAGACAAGATATATCCTCGGCATGATGGCTTCTGACGATGGATTCCCGTGTCCCACAACGTGGGGAGTCTGAGGTGCCGGTTTGAGGGAGGGCCAGAGGATGCTGCCTTCCTCCCCGATGTTTCTGGGTACCCAGGCTCCGGAAGCAAACCAACATGGTCAGCCTCGGGCGGGGTTGGGGCCGGAGAGCTACCGCCTCCTGTGTCAGCAACGGGAATCTGGAAATCGGGCTTTAGTCCTCCTGGAGGTGGCTCCTCTGTGGTCGGTGGGCTGTCGGCCTGGCGCCCGCTGAGGGCTCGCCTGGGGATGTGAGGTCGGTAAACACGGGACACCATGGTAACCCGAAGTCCCGCTTTTTGTCTTGAGGAAACTTTGCTAACGACGGATCAGCGGTCGATGCTCCTGCCGGTTGCCGCTTCAGCTCCTCAGCCCGCTTCACCTACCGCTTTCCGAGCGTTCCAGGAGTCGAGACTGCTTTTACCCTGCCTCGGTCCTGTTCTCCCGCTTCTTCCCTCTTGTCCCTGTATCCCTTCTGTCTTCTCCGTTCCTCACTGCCTCTTTGCTGTCCTCCTCCTCCCTCCTCCATCCTCCCTCCCTGTTTCAGTCTCTCCGCCCATCTTTCTTCCTCGGTTCTCGTTCTCTCGACCAGGGTTTTGTTTTCCTCCCCGCCTATATTAACCTTGTACCCGGGTCTGGGGTCTATGTATTAGCTGTCAGGCGCCCAGGTGCCCTGGGAGGCCGCAGAGGCACGTGGCTGGCAAGGGACGGTGGTAAAGTGAGGCTAAGAGGGCAAGTCTCCGTGGGAGTGAAGGCCTGGACGCCGCCCGGCCCACGTGTGGACGGGATGTCCACCCAGTCCGGGAAGGACGCATACTGCCGGGCGGGTGGCCGGGTGGTCAGGCAGGGTGGGGTGTGGAAAGGCAAGAGCTCTGCTGGGCTGCTCCCACAGGAGGCCAGGGTGGCTGCCCGCGAAACCCGCGACGTGGCGCCGGGTGGACGGCTCCCAGATTCCGGGTACTCCGGGCCGGCCCGACTCCCCGGGACCCCAGGAAAGAATGGCAGTTCTCCTTGTGCGGAGTCTCCACCGGCCCAGTCCTAGGAGGTGAATGGCGTGCTCAGCCCCGAGGGAAGACACGCCTCCATGCCCAGCTTGCCAGGGGTTCCCTCACAAAGAGAGAGGCCACCGCCTCACAACCCATCCCAGCCCAAGGCCTCTGCAAAGTTTTTCTCCTCCTGCAGAGTTCGGGTATTCTTCCTCGCTGAGGGGTTCCCAGCCTGGCGGGTTTCTTCCCATTCCTTCAGCTCCCCGGGCCTCGGTTTCTAAGAAAGGGTGCTTCAGTTGCAGAAACTCTTAAGCACGCTAGGGAGGCTCATCCAGCCGCAGGCTGAGGGGGGAGGGAGAAGAGCTCCCCCGCCCTGGCGCCAAGTGGGAGGCGCCCGGACGGCCTGCATCTGCTCCCATGGCGTGGAGCCCCTCTGGGGCGGGCTGGGGAGGTGGGAGCTACCCTGCTTGGGGTTCCCACGCCACTGCTGGGGCTACCTGGGGCCCTGGCCCCAGCCCTCCCCACCACACTGCTCCCAGCGGGTGGCTAGGGGCACGCTCTTGGCCCTGTGGCTCCAGCCTGAGGCCCTGCTGGGTTTCCACCACTTGCAGGCCCTGCAGGCTGCCGCTGCATATTATCCCAGTCCCCAGGTTCGGGCTTTCATGGAGGGGCCACCAGGCTGCCCTGACAGGAGAGTGGCCGGGAGGAGCCAGGGAGGCATAGGCAACCCTCTCGCCTGCCAGGGCCAATCAACAGGGAGGCAGTGATACACTGGGCCGTGACAGCCGACTATGCCGGGCGCCTGCCACCCGTCCGGTGCCTGGCGCTTCGGTTCTGGAAACCAGACGAATCCTGGACCTGGGAGGCCCGTCTCTCTGGCCAGTCCTTCTGGTGGCATGCCAGGAAAGCAACTCCTTCTGGAAAGGCTCGAGCAGCAGGGCTGTCTGGGATGCGGACGGAGGTCCGCTTGCCTGCCTTTCATGGGTCACTGCTGCCTCCCCGAAGTGAGATTCGCCGGTGCTGCCTCAGCTGGCGTGACCTCTCGTTCTGAACCAGATCTGGACCCCTGGGCTCCAGAACCATGGCCAGCTCCAGCCATTCTCTTGGTGGCTGGCGCCCGGTACCGGTTCCAAGACAGCAGGGCCTCGCAGGGCTCCGCTTGGCCTCGGGTTCCAGACGAGTCTCCCCGCCCCGCCCTGGTCAGCGTGAGGGTGCTGTTCAATGTGTCGGAGAGCTACATGGGAAAGCACCGTGACGGCGCTCCAGTCCAGCCAGAGTCATGCAGAAAGCCAGGGTTTCAAAGGCCCAGGCAGGAGGCTCTGACCTCTTGCCTGCCACTGAGCCCTGAGACAGCTCCTGGCCCCTGCTCGGCCGAGGGGCTCCCCAGCACTGATGCCCCCGGGCGCAGGTGGTGCAGGTGGGGTGGGGCATTGGGTGAGGTGGGTTGGGGTTGAGGGGCCGGAGGCCAGAGAGAGACGAAGAAGGTGGAGAGGGGAAGGGGTGAGGGGTGGGTTTCATGGGGCTGGGCCTTCGGCCTCCAGGATCCCGGGAACTGGAAGCTGCCCCTGGGTTCCCACGCGGCCTTCATCAGAGAAACCAGCCTGGAAGTGTGGGAGGAGTTGGGAACTGAACCACCGTGGTCTTGAGTTTTACAGGCCCCTCTCCTCAAGGCACCTGATGCCTGTGGGTGTCGCCGTTGCCGTGACTGTCTCACCAACACAGGTGTGTGGCTCCTGTCGAAGACCACAGCAAAACCCCAGAGATAAGATACATCCCCGGCGTGATGGCTTGATGAGGGTTCCCATTTCCCACAACGTGGGGAGTATGCGGTGTGGCCGGTTTGGAGGGAGGGCAAAGAGAGGATGCTGCTCTTCCTCCTGGATGTTTTGCACCTAGGCCCGAAGCAAACAGTCAATGGTCAGCCTCGGGTGTGTGGGTGGTGGGGCCGGAGCTACCGCCCCCTTGCAGAGGGCCGGGATGACGGAGGGTCCCAAATCAGCTTCAGTCCTCCTGAGTGTGGCCCCTCTGTGGTCGGGTGGGTCGGGCTGTCAGCCTGGTGCCCGCCTGAGGCTCGCCTGATATAGCCGGTGAACCAGGAATGCCCCACCGTAAACCTGAGTCCCTCATCTTTTGCCTTTGAGGAACCGCATTCCCCGCATCAGAACGGGCGGTGTCGCGGTTAGCTGCTGCCCAGCATCAGCTCGCGCTGGCGCCACCGTTTCCGGAGCGGCTGTCTGTGGTCCGGATACCGCGCTTCCTTGCCTTCCTCCCTCGGTCCCTTTGTTCTCCCCGCGCCATCCTCTGTCCCCAGGGTCTCTTCATTCCCTCCGCTCACTGCCTGCCTCTTCTGTAGGTCGGTCCTCCGTCCCTCCCTCTCCATCCCTCCCTCCCCGCCTTCCAGTCTCCACGATCCTTCCATCCTCTCTGTTTCTCTCTCCACCAGCTCTTGCTCCCTCCTCGGCCTGAGTAGTATCCCGGTGTCGGGTCTAGAGTCTGTGCAGCGCCCAGGTTTCCACGTGGTTGCTCCTTGGAAAGGCCGTGAGGCCTGGATTGCAAGCTGGCGGTGAGCGAGGCGCGGAGCGGAGAGCTCCAGGGACAGAGAGAAGGCCTGGACGTTGGGGCCCGTGTTTCGCTGGACGGGACTTCCACCCAGCCCGGGAAGGGACGACACTGCCGGGTAGGTGCCCGTGGTCAGGTGGGGTGGGTGGCGAAAGGCAAGAGAGCTCTGCCAGGGCTACCCCACAGGAGGCCAGGTGGCTGCCCCCAAACCCACTCGTGAGCTGTAGACGGCCCGCCTGCTGGTACCTGGGCCGGCTCCGGGATCCCCGGGACGCCCAAGAAAGATGGCAGTTCTCCTTGTGCGAGCCCTCACCGGCCCAGTCCTAGGGAGGTGTGGTGGAATCCAGCCGGGTCAGCCTGTAGGAAAGACACGCCCTTCCATGCCCAGCCAGGGGTTCCCCGCGAAAGAGAAGCCACCTGCCGCGACCCCGTCCCCAGCTCAAGGCCCCAAGATCCCTCCAGCAGAGCCCATTCTTCCTCGCTGAGGGGTGGATCCATCCCGGGCGGGTTTCTTCCGGGAGCCCTGCAGCTCCCCTGGGGCCTCACGAAAAGGCCAAGTTGCAGGAAACCCTGGGCACGCCAGGAGCTCATCCAGCAGCAGGCCGAGGGGAGCGGAGACGAGTGCCCAGGCTCCTCAAGGAGGGCGCCCGGATCGCTTGTGACCTGCTCCCAAGTGGCACGGAGCCTTACGGATCATGGCTGGGCAGGTGGAGCTGCCCTCGGGAGCCCCATGCCCCCTGCCACCTGCCCCAGGACCCAGCCCCACAACGGTTCACCGTGGACGGGTGGGCAGCATTCCTCGCCCTGTGGCTCAGCCAGCGCTGGGCCTGGCTGTCCCACCACGGGCCTGCAGGTGGCGCCGCTGCATGTCCCAAATCCTCCAAGCATGCTCGGGGTGCTGGAGGCCACCGAGGCGCCTGAGGGGTGAGAGCGCCCACTGGGATCCAGGGCGGCATAGGGCGAAATCCCCACCTGCCGGGGTTCCCGGCTGGCGAGGAGGGCGACACGCCAACACGCTGCACAGGCCGCCTGTGTGCTCGGAGCAGTTTTTCGACCCGTACCAGGTGCCTGGCCCCTTCAGTTTCGAAACCAGATGAATCCTGACTCCGAAAGGCCCGCAAGCTCTGCCAGTCCTTCCTGGTATGCATGCCTGAATGCGCATCCTTCTGGGGTCCCGATTCGCAGCAGGGCGGTCTGGGCTGGGGTGACGGGGTCAGCTTTCGTTTGCCTTCTTGCGGGCCGCGTCTCCCTGGACAGGGCCAAGATTCCTGCCGGTGCTGCCTCAGCTGGCTTGACCTTTCATTCTGAAACCAAATCTGACCCTGGGTTCGAAATTGATGGCTCTATCCAGCCGTTTCTGGTGGCGCGGCTGGTATGGATTCCGCCAAAGTAGGCTCGCAGTGCCTGGCTCGGGGTCCACGAGTCTCCGTGGCCCTCATCCCCGGGGCCTGCAGGCAGGGTGCTGTACGAAGGTGTCAGGAGAGCCATCGCGGGGAGCCCCGGCCGGAATTCCACGGACGGAACTGGGCAGAAAGAGGAGGGCTCTCTGCTCCACAGCTCGCCTGCAGACTACAAGCTTCAGGTCCAGCCGGGAGGTCACAGGCTGCCAAAGTGGCTCCAGTGAGGGCCCACAGGCAGGTCACCCACCCTTTCCTTGCCTGCCTGAGTTTGGGAGTTCGCCTCGCCTCCCGGGAGGCTCCCAGGGGACCGAGGCCTGGGGCGCCGAGGCGGGGTGCAGGGCGGGCCTGAGGCCTGAGAGACGAAGCGGAAAGGGGAGAGGGGGAAGGGGTGAGATTGGGGGCTGTCGACCTCTGCAGGAACCTGGGAGGCCGGGAAGCTGCCCCTGTGCTCACACACGCTGCCTTCGGGAAGAAAGCAGCCTGAAAGGGTGAGAGGAGGTGGAACCGACCGAGAGTCTTGAGTTTTCCAGCTCCTCTCCGTGACATACACCCAATGCCTGGTACGCCGACGCTGTCGCGGACAGTTCCACACTCGCAGGTGCTCCAGCTGCTGCTATTTGGTGGCTCTAAGAGACCAGAGCAAAACCCCAGAGACGGCATTGTCATCCCCTATGGTGGACTGACGATTGATTCTGTGTCTGGCAATGTGGGAGTCTGTAGTGAAAGTTTGCGTCTGGCAAGAGGGCTAAGACAGATGCTGGTATTCCACCCTTCCCTGAGATGTCTGATGGTTCACAGGCTCCGAAGCAAACAGTCAACATGGTCAGCCTTCGGGGCCGGAGAGACGGAGCTGACTCTGGCTCCCTTGCTGGGCCGAAGCACGGGAATCCAAATCACGCTTCAGTCGTCCTGAGTGGCTCCTCTGTGGTCGGGTTTGGACTGGCGCTTCTGCTGCAGGGGCTCGCCTGGCCTGGGATCTGTGGTTCTAAACCACGAGGGCAAAACCCCTGATGGCAACCTGTCTCTTTTTTTGATTGTTCTTTTGTTGGCATCGGTTTCGCCGTTGTTGGCGGCGGGTTCGGTTCTTGCCTGCTGCTTAAGCGTTTGTCCCTTTGAAAATGGCAGATCATTCCTTTCTGACCCGGATCTCCTGCTTATCCTTTGTCCGACTTCTTCCGTTCACTCTCTTCTCCGTTTCTCCATGTCCTTTCCTTTCGCATTCTCTCTCTCTTCCTTTCCTCTTTCCTTTCTGTTCTCCTTCCGTGAGACCGCTCTTCGGTTTTATCTTCGATTTGTTTTCCTCCTTAATTTGGCCGCATCTCCAGGTGTGTGCCTGGGGGTCTGTTGGTTCGCGCCACGCCAGGCCCATGGTGGCAGCTGCTGGGTGGCTGCAGAGGCAGGGCACGGCCTAGCGGGAGGTGCAGCAGGCGAGACCCCGGGAGAGAAGGCCTGGACGGTGCCCAGTCTCGCGTGTTTCTGGACTGGGGGTCTCCACCCAGCCTCCCAGGGAGGACGACATGTATTCGGGTGGGGCGGGGGGGTCATGGGGGTGGGTGGGTGAAAGGCAAGAGAGCTCTTGCCCGGCTGCTCCCAGAGGAGCCAGGTGGCTGCCTCAACACGCACAAGGCGCCGGGTAGACGGCCCACCTGCTGCGCCCTGGGCCAGCCTGCCCGGATCCCCGGGACGCCCGGGAAGGGAATGGCAGCCTCCACAGCGGAGCCCTCATTGGGGCTCAGGACCTGCAGGAATCCCAGGCGTGGTCAGCCCGTGGGAACACACCAGCCCAGCGCCAGGTTCCCCGGCAGAGTGCAAGCTGCCCGCTGCTCTCACCCCGCCCCCACCCCGGCCCTGCAGCTCCTCCAGCAGTGCCTGGTGGTCTTCCTCGGCTGAGGGGTGTGGTTCCAGCCAGGCGGGCTCTTCCTGTCCTTCAGCCTGGGGCCTTGGTTTCAGGAAGGCGCCTGCAGTGAAATCCTGGG
Organism: Hoolock leuconedys; assembly: GCA_023748175.1. Classification (NCBI taxonomy): domain Eukaryota; kingdom Metazoa; phylum Chordata; class Mammalia; order Primates; family Hylobatidae; genus Hoolock; species Hoolock leuconedys. The sequence continues at coordinate 4,181 of JAKGGE010000558.1, read as the reverse complement.
CACGCCGCAGGACCTCATCCAGCAGTAGGCCTGTGGGAGTGTAGACAAGCCTGGCCTTGGGCGTGGAAAACGGACGCTTCCATCTGTTCACAGAGCGCCTGGGCGGGCTGGGCAAGTGAGCTGCCCCGGGCGGTTCTCACGCCGCCTCGCCACCTGGGTCCCTGGCTCCCAGCCACCCATGGACTGCCATGGGACGGGTGCCAGCACACACCTCGCCTCTGTGGCTCCAGAAGCTCAGCGGGTTCGGCTGTCCCACCAAGGCCAGGGGTCTGCAGGCTATCATACAAGGGTCCCGTGCATCCGGTATATTTGCTTAAGTGGAGCCACCGTATGCCTGTGGGAGGGGAGAGAGCCCCTCTGGGGGAGCCAGGCGGGCGAGGCTGGGTAAATCCCCGCCTGCCAGGGGCTGCACTGACCAGGGAGTGGGTTACACCTGCCGGGGCCCCTGCCAGGTGGGCTCAGGCATGCCGGCCTGCACCCCAAAATTGGTGCCCCTTCGTTCTAGAAACCAGATGTGAATCCTGACCCGAGAGGCCTGTCTCTCTGGCCAGTCCTTCCCTGTGGCGCATGCCTGGTGCTGATCCTCAAAGGCTGGGACCAGCAGGGCTGCCCAGCTGGGGTGATGGGGTCCGCTTGGCCTGCCTTCTGCAGCCCTCGCCAGGGCCAGATTCCCGGCCGGTGCTGCCTGTAGCTGGAGTGACCTCTCATTCTGAAACTACAAATCTGGACCCTGGGCTCCAGAACACTGATGGCTCACAGCTCTTCTGGTATGGCCTGGGTACAGATTCCGCCAAAGCAGGGCTGGTGTGGCCTCCACGCTGTCCAGACGAAGCCCCAGCCGCCCTCATCCTCGGCTTCCGCTGAGAGCGTAAGCGTCCAAGGCAGTGCCCGGGAGAGCACGGGAGCCCCGAAGGACCGGCCCCGAACCGGCAAGAGAGAGTCCGGAGGGCTCCCTGCTCCCAGCCGCCCATGACTGGCATGCTCAGGTCCGGGAGGCTGGCACAGACAGCCATGGCTCTTGAGGGCTCACAGGCAGGCTCCACCCTTTCCTGTCTGCCGCTGAGCTCCTGAGAGCCCGCCTCGGCCCGCACAGGGGCCCGCCCCAGGGCACTGAGTCTGGGGCCAGGGGTGGGGTGCAGGCGAGCCGAGGCTCCGAGAGACCTGGGCATGAAAGGGGAGAGTGGGAAGGGGTGAGGGTGGGCTCGTGGCTGGCTCTCCGGACCCTGCAGGAATCCCCTGGTTCTCTAAGCCGCCCCACCCCAACGTGTCTTCGGCAGTGAGATAGCAGCCTGGAAGTGTGGAGCATGTGGAACCGAACCGAGAGTCTTCCAGGCCCCCTCTCTCCATGAAGACACCCAATGCCTGTGTGCTTTGTCACAGACCCTCACACACGCAGGTGTGGCTCCTGCTATTTCCCAGGTCGAAGACCAGACAAAACCCCCAGAGATCAGATACATCCTCGGCGCAGGGTCTGGACAATGATTCCCATGTCCCACAACGTGGGGAGTCTGCAGTTTGGCCGGTTTGAGGCTGGGTAAGTGAGGGTGAAGACAGGATGCTGGTCTTCCACCCTTCCCCTGGAGGTGTCTGACACACTGCAGGGCTCCTGCAGCAAGCAAACAGCTCAACATGGTCAGCCTCGGGGCCGGAGAGACGGAGCGACTGGCCCCCCTTGGCAGAGGGGCCAAGCCGCACGCGGGAACCGGAAATCACGCCTCAGTCCCTGGAGTGTGGCTCCTGGGTGGCTTGGCCTCCCTCGGCCCGGCGCTCCACTGCAGGCTCGGCCTGGCCTGGGATGTGTGCAGTGGTCTGTAAACCACAGGTGAAACCTGGATTGCAACCTGAACTCTTTCTTTTCAGGAGGATCACATTCTTATGATGAATCATAAGCACTGGAAATGGCTTCGCTGGAGCTGGCTATCACGGTAGCGACGGTAATCTGCTCAGCTCATCACATACGCTTTGCTGCTTTTCCCCTCTGAGCTAATTGTTCCAGGCTCCGAGACCGCTTTTCTCTCCTCATTTTCTCCTCTGACTGTGTGACCCCTCCCCACACTCTCCCCTTCTCAGGGTTGCTTACACCTGCTTCCTCACTGGCCTCTTCTCCGTCTCCTCCCTCCTCCTCCTCCCTTCTCGTCTCCTCCTCCTTCCCTCCCCTTCCTTCCTCCTCCTGCCTGTCCTGGGCTCATCCTTCCGTCTCCTCTAGGGTCTCCCCTGCCCCTCTTCTCCATACATGTCTTCCTCCAGCTCTGAGGGTTGCATCCCTGTGTGTTTGTCTGTCGCTCATGCTTAGCCAGGTCATGGTGGCAGCCGGGAGGCTGCAGAGGCACGGGTGGGCGAGCAACGGCGGAGCAGAGGCGCATACGGGGTGAGTCCCACGTGGGAGAGGCCTGGACGCTGCCTGGCACGCAGGTTTCAAGGGACGGGGTCTCCACCCAGTCCTGGGAGAGATATTGCCGGGTGTGGGCGGGGTGGCTGGTGGCTGTATGGGGTGGCGTGGCATGTGCTGCAAGAGAGCTCTGGGTCCTTCGGCTGCTCCCCAGAGGAGGTCAGGTGGTTGCATCAAACCGCACGCGGCGCTGTAGACCTGCCCACCTGCTGGTACCACCTTGGGCCGGGTGCAGTCTGGAGTCCCTGGAGGCTCAGGGAAAGAATGGTGCCTCTCCCACATGCGGAGTCTCCTCAATGGGCTCCAGACCTGAAGGCAGCAATCCCAGGCAGGTCAGCCCGGAGGGCAAGACATACTTCCTTCCTTGCCCAGCCAGAGGTTCCCCAAGGCACCAACACCGCCCCTACACCATCTCCCAAAACCCTCCCAGCAGAGCCTGGTGGTCTTCCTCACAGGTGGTTCCAGCCTGGGAAGGGCTCTTCCAAGTCTCAAGTCCTGGCCTCGGTTTGGAGTTTGTGCCTGCTATGAAACTCTGGGCACAGTATTTCCATATCCAGCAGCAGGTCAGGTGAGGAGTTCCAGACCAGCACCTGGCTCGGTAAGCGTCCGGAAGGCTTGCATCTGCTCCATCCTCACGGAGGCCCGGGGCTTCGGCTGCAGTGAGCCGCCCGCTTGGGGTTCCAATGCCATCCCGCCACCTGGGGTCCCTGGCCCCAGCCCCACCACGGACTGCCCTGGGACATGGGTGGCGCAAGCACACCTCGGCCCTGTGGCCCAGCTTGAGCGGGGCCTGGCTGTCCCACCGTGCAAGGGCTCGGTGCCGCTGGCCTGCATGTCCTCCTCTCCTCCTGGCATTTGCCTGGGGGTGCGGAGGCTACCGAGGCGCTCTTTAGGGGAGAGCCTCCTCTCCGGGGAGCCAGGGCGGCCTAGGCGAAAACCCCGCCTGCCAGGACAACCGACCAGGGAGCAGGGTGACACACGCCGGCGGCCACGTTGCACAGGCCGCCTGTGTGCATCGGCACCCTGCCACCCTGTACTGGGTGCCTGGGCCCTTCGGTTCTCAGAAACCAGATGTGAACTTGGACTCCGGGAGGCCTGCCTCTGGCCAGTCCTTCCCTGGCATGCATGCCTGGAAACCGATCCTTCTCACTGGCTCAGACCCGCTGGGTTGTCTGGCTGAGGTGACGGGGTCCGCTGCCTTCTTGCTGGCCGAAGTTCCATGGCCAGAGCCGATTCCCACCACTGCCTCAGCCAGTGGACCTCCTCATTCTTGAAACCAAATTCGGAGACCTCTGTCTGAACGGGCATGGCCTGGGCCGCGCCATTCTGGAGTTCTCTGGGGGCTGGCGCTCGGGTAATGGTTCCGGCCAAAGCAGGTTGCAGGGCCTGCCTGGCTCGGGGTCCGACGAGGCTCCTGGGCGCCGCCCCGTCCCTCGGGGCTTCCGGGAGGAAGGTCCCATGGTGTCGGGAGAGCCATCGCGGGGAGCCCCTGCCGGAATTTCACGGTCGGACCCGGCTAGAGAGAGAGTCCGGAGGGCTCCCCTGCTCCCCAGCCGCCTGGCGCACTGGCGCTCAGCTTCCAGCCGGGAGGCTCTGCCAGGACAGCCAGCGGCTCTTATGAGGGCTCCACAGGCCGCTCCCACCTCTTGCCTGCTGAGCTCCTGGGACAAAGCCCGCTGGGTCATCTTTCCCTGAGGTGTCCCGGCACTGAGTCCTGGGGCTACGGGGTGGGCTGGGTGGGTGGGGTCGGAGGCCAGAGAGACGAAGCGGAAGGGTGAGAGGGGAAGGTGGG